>VDFB02090289.1:0-25033 GCA_007258455.2 Sequoia sempervirens | reverse complement strand
AGACGAGGCATTGGCGGAGGTAGCTATTCTCCGTAGAGAGAGGGATTTAGCAGAGTTACGGGCACAGGCTCTCCAGAGAGATAGAGACGCAGCAGAGATGCGGGTGCAGGCTCTACAGGCTGAGGTGGATGCAGTGAGGACATGTGTTCCGACAGGTCATGGTGTGAGTGGGATGCCAGGGGCGGATGTGCAGGTTGTGGCGGGAGAGAGAGATCGTCTGCAGGCAGAGCTGGCACAGAGTCGGTTAGCTCAGGAGGCGTGGGAGCTGGAGAGGAGGGCTATCACCAGGGACCGAGACAGATACCGACATGAGCGGAATGCCGCTCGGGTCCAGGCGGCAAAGAGAGAGGATAGCACGAGAGAGGCAGGTTTCTGGATGGCAGCGTATTATGATGCGGTTCCTGATCCAGCACAGCGGAGATTCCGTTATACCAGGCCGGCATCTCAGATGCCAGCTCCATCCCAGTCATTGGGGACACGGACTCGCGGTTACAGTGAGTCACCAGGTTTTTCACCCGGCAGAGGGGCAGGACCTGAGTCTCCACAGAGATCAGACGTGGGGAGTTCATTCGGGAGGTGATAGGGTACTATATTTTTGACAGATGCAGGATGGATTATGTCGGATGGATATCAAGGATGTTCTATATCCCTAGATTTTGTACTTTGTCATGTGACGGATATATGTATGATGTATATGTGACACATGCTATATTGATGGATATATGTATGATGGATATGTGACAGTTCTTATTAGCACCATGTAGTATATTTATATTTATGATGGAGGACTATATGCATATGTGTGTATCATTATGTGTTTTGTGGATGGATATAGTGACTTATTTATGCTCATGTGTTGGTTTATTTATGCTTATATTCATGAAATGTTGATCTAGATGTTGGAATATTAATGATCATGCTTATATTCATTTATGCTATGTGTATGAATGATTGGAGATATGTGCTTATTGTATGGATGTATGGTAATGGTGATATGTTATGTGTACCTATTGGGATCTATGATGGTTTTAGATATATGGATGGCTAGTTGGTAGATGCGTTATGTATGTATATGTGCGAGATGGATTTTGTATGAATAGTTTATATATGCAAGATGTGTTGTATTATGCGTCTAATATTTTGTGATGCAGGTGGTGACGGGGATATGGACCTAACATGTGGGAATGCAGGTAGCAATGGATACATGGACAGTATGCGGCTATAGGTGCCAATAAGAACTGGTAGGGTAAGTGGAGGGGAGGTGGATATGTGATGATGGATGTAGTCTGGTATCTGTCAAAAGGTATCAGTATCCTGAGAAGAATGTAAGAGAATGAGGGCAAGTATTTGCACAACCAAAACCATAGGGTGAGTGTGAATGCAATGATTATCAAAAATGCAATCCTAATTCAATTTATCATCTTTGGAGCACTGATTTTTGCTATAGCATAAGACACGACACACCAAGGTATAGGGGACCGAGGTAGATCAGTGTCTGATGCATGAGACAAACATGCCAGACAAGAAGGCTATCCCAATACCCCAAAGTCTCGAAAAAAGACTTTAGTCGGGCCCAGTATTGGGATAACCGCAAATACAAAAGGATGTCTCAACATAACACAAGACCTCGGGGATCTTGGTGGGTACTATGTGGGACAACCAAGAAGACACAATCAAAGAAAAGATCAAGATATGCCCCCTTTTGTTGACTAGTCAAAACACGCCATAATATGATGGATCATGGTGGCTTTGACAAGTGATCATAGGGAGCTCAAATGATAGACAAAAACCAAAAGTATCAAAAGATAACAATCAATTTCAAATGTCCATTGCCATAGGATCAAGGGGATGGATGGGATCGATGAGGTCCGTTAGGAAGGATGTATCCTGTTAAGACCTACGCTGGATGCTAAGCAAAGAGATCGATATGATAAAGGATGGTTAAAATTGATCGGATTTATTGGTACGAGTGGGTCTTGTTTGTTTAAGAATTAGCTAGATAAGGGCATAGCTTGATGAGACAACCACAAAGGGGACAAGACACAACCTAAAGACCTAGGGGCTCGGGGGCCGATCAAAGATTGGCCTTGCCTACGTGAAAGCGCAGAGCCCTCGTAGTTCATGAAAAAGGACCATGGATAAAGCGGAAAGAGGACAATGGTGACCGATGATGGACACACGATATGACCGACAAATGCCCCGGGGGAGGATCAAATGACCAACCTTGCCTACGTGAAAGCGCAGGGGCGACGTAGTTCGATAAAAGGATGGAAGTGGGACAAGAGGATGAGATCTAGAGGGAGACCGACACGATGGATGACACGGACAGACGGACGAAAGACATAAGCTCAAAGTGGGATATAAGGAAGCTCAGGATGAGGGATAGGTGAAGTGAGCCGTCCAATGCTCAATCAACAAGTACCAAGCGGCCTAGGTTGATGCGGGGGGATGAAAGTGTGGATGATAACATAAAGTAACTAGGATACGAGGTAGATAATGATTAAGCCCTCTATGGATGACCAGGTTTTCACCATCCATACTTATCCAAGGCGCCACCAAGGGGTGGTTTTCACCATAGGACGAATTTATTTCTCTTTACTATATATATATATATATATATATTTATATATATTTTTGGCTTTTTTGATAGGGTAGACCAAGCGGACTTTAAGCGTAGAACCTTTTGAGATGTAGAATATTGACAGGTTCGTCGAGGGGGTCCCCTTCCAGAGTAGTCAACCTATAAGCTCCAGATCCATATTTAGCAGTTATGATATATGGTCCTAACCAGTTTGCTTCAAATTTGCCTTTCTTGTCACGATCTTGCTGAGTGCGGTGATTTTCCTTGAGCACAAGTTCACCAACCTGGAATTGCCTAGGGCGGACCTTTTTACTATAATGACGTTTGAGACGATTCTGGTATACTTGTAGATGATCATAGGCCCGTATTCTACGTTCATCGAGTAACTCTAGCTGTGCAAGCCGAGCGACACGAGCATCTTCTTCGCTGATGAGGTTTTTCAAAGAAATTCTCAATGAGGGGAGCTCGACTTCGATTGGCAAGACGGCTTCGGCTCCATATACTAACGAGTACGGGGTGGCGCCTGTCGGGGTGCGGATGGATGTGCGGTATGCCCAAAGGGCGGGATGAATGTGAAGGTGCCAATCTCGTCCAGTGCTATTGACCACCTTTTTGAGAATGCGAATGAGGGTTTTGTTGGTCGCTTCCGCCTGACCGTTACCCTGAGGATAGTAAGGCGTTGACCAACGATGTTGGATATGGAAGGTATCGCATAGGTGTTTCATGGCTTGATTTTTAAATGGCTTTCCGTTATCAGAAATGATGGTGGAGGGGATACCATATCTGCAGAGAATATGGTAGAGGATGAATTTAGAAATCTGAGTACCAGTGATTTGGGAGAGTGGCATTGCTTCCACCCATTTGGTGAAGTACTCAGTTGCAGTGATGATGAATGTATGGCCGTCGGATGATGGTGGGTGAATCTTGCCAATCAAGTCAAAACCCCATTGAGAGAACGGCCATGGTGCTAAGAGAGGCTGGAGATCTTGTGCCGGAGCGTGGACCAAATCCGCATGCTGTTGACACGGAAGACATTTCTTTACAAATTCGCAAGCATCACGTTCCATTGTAGGCCAGTAATATCCAGCCCGTAGGATTCTTTTGGCTAAAGCCATACCATTTGAGTGAGCCCCACAAATACCACCATGTACTTCTGTTAGCACCTTTTGGGCTTCGGTCTCATTCAGACATCGCAGGAGGATTCCATCATACCCGCGACGATAAAGCGTATCACCAACGAGGATGTATCGGGATGAACGATGGATGAAGGATTTACGTTGGTTGCGTGTAAGTTCCGGGGGTATGGTGTTCTCACGGAGGTAAGTATATATGTCTTGGTACCACGGGGAGGCAGGACCTACAACATCGCACACCATGTCAGTGTCAGGGACATCATACGCAGGGATTAACAGTTGTTCGACCAGAAACTCACACTCCGTCCGATCTTTGGGCATGTCAATCAAAGAGCCAATAGTGGCCATGGCGTCTGCTGCTTTATTCTGCACACGAGGGATTTGGTCAAACTGTATGGAGGCGAAATACTTCTTGAAGTCGTCCACCATGCGTTTATAGGGTAGCAGTTTGTCATCCTTTGTGAGGAATTCATCATTAACTTGTCTGATAACCAACAAGGAATCTCCAAAGACTTTCAAATGTGTAATGTGCCACTGTTTTGCAATTCTAAGGCCAGTGAGGAGGGCTTCATATTCCGCCATATTGTTGGTGCAGGGAAATGCTATTCTGAAGGATTTTGGGATGTAGTCACCTTGAGGGGTGACTAATAGAATTCCTGCCCCAGATCCATTGTGAGTGTATGAGCCATCAAAGTATAACGTCCAAGTTGGTGCTTCTGTTACTGTGTAGATTCCTTCATCTGGGAATTCAGTGTCTATTGGGTAGGCGTCTACTAGTGGTGCTTCAGCCAATTGATCAGCAATAACCTGTCCTTTAATAGCTTTGCGCTCTACATACTCAATGTCAAATTCGCTTAGCAACATGACCCATTTGGCCATGCGGCCAGTCAAGGTGGTCCTAGACAACAGATATTTCAGAGGATCAATTTTAGCAATTAATTTGACTGGGTGACTGAGCATGTAATGGCGGAGTTTCTGTGTACTGAAGACTAGCGCAAGGCATGCTTTTTCCATAGGAGAATAATTTAACTCATAGCCAACTAGTGTTCTGCTGATGTAGTAGATTGCTCTTTCTTTGAGTGACTCATCATGCTGTGCCAATAATGCCCCCAGTGCGACCGAGGTAGCAGAGATATAAAGCAGGAGGGGTTTTCCTGGAATAGGTGGCATCAAAATTGGGGGATGAGCTAAGTATTCCTTGATTTTATCAAAACCCATTTGACACTGTGCTGTCCATCGGAATGTAGAATCTTTCTTCAAAAGATGAGTAAAAGGTTGACATTTATCTGCAAGTTGGGCTATAAACCGCCGGATGGACTGCATTTTTCCCTGGAGGCTCCTTAACTGCTTTAGATTGCGTGGAGGCGGCATGTCTAGAATAGCCTTTACTTTGGCAGGATCAACTTCAATACCCCTGCGGGAGACTATGAAACCCAACAATTTCCCTGATGTGACACCAAAGACACACTTTTTTGGATTCAACCGCAACCTATAGTGCTCTAGTCGCTCAAATATCTTCTTCAGAATGGCCGGATGTTCTGCTCGTGTCTTGGACTTCCCTAATAGGTCATCAACATAATCCTCCATGATGATATGGATGAGGTCATGGAAGATAACCGTCATGGCTCTCTGATATGTTGCCCCTGCGTTTTTGAGACCGAAGGGCATAACGTTGTAGCAGAAGGTGCCCCAAGGAGTTGTGAAGGCAGTTTTGTGCTGGTCTTCTGGTGCAATTCAGATCTGGTTGTAACCAGAGAAGCCATCCATGAGGGACAACATCTCATGTCCTGCCGTTAAATCAACCAACATGTCAATATTAGGAAGAGGGAAATCATCTTTTGGGCAGGCTTTGTTGAGATGCCTAAAATTTGTGCAGACCCAAATGTCACCATTTGGTTTAGCAACTGGCACTATGTTAGAGATCCATTCGGAGTAGTCAATAGGTCTGATAAAACCTGCGTCCAGTAACTTCTCCAACTCTTTCTTTACTAACAACGCAACTTGCGGATGCATCTTACGAAGTTTTTGCTTGACGGGTTTGGCATTTGGATGAATGTCTAAGTGGTGAACTACTAAAGCGGGGTCTAAGCCTGGCATGTCTGAATATGACCAGGCAAAATTGATGATGCCTTCTTGGAGTAGCTACGCAAAGATCGGATATTCTTGTTCGGAAAGTGATTTGGCTACATAGATGATCTTTGGATTTTCAGCAGTTCCCAAATTAACCTCTTGGGTCTCTTCAATCAGGATAGATGATCTGGCAGATAGTTGTGTTCCCATAAGGGGAAGATGAACATCTCCATCTTCGGCGCCTCTTCGAGGTTTTCGCCTTCAGATGCGTCCTTTATTTTTACTTTTTCTAGGTCAGGAAGTGCCTCAGGGAGGTTTTCACTGGATGACCTCTTTTTATTTTTCTGATTTTTATTTTTGCGACTGGAGTGTTCATCCTCCCCCAATCCCATAAGGTTGACATAGGTGTCCGTAGTCATACTGACAGGTGTGGTGTTGCGTAGGTCCCAATCAATGAGTTCAGGATGACGAAGGGATAGGCTGATGGTGCAAACAGATAGGCATTCGAACATGGAGGATAAATCAGTGTGATCGACATCATCGTATGCATGTATGATGGATTCCTCCTCGGGTATGTCTTCCAATGAGCCATCGTCCACGGTGATACTATTGGAAGTATTAGGTGATGTTGCGGGACTCTTTTGCTTTCTGTCATACCCAATGCCCACATTTTTTGGTAGCAGAGACGTATCAATGGGTTGTAATCGCCCTTGTTCCTCTTTACCTAGGCCTCTACCTTGGTAGTTATGTTTTTCCACGAACTTTGTTGGCCAAGGATATTTTTCCTGAAAATATTTCTTTAGAGGAGTCTCTGGTTCGGGCTCTTCGCGGTAGACCCACTGACTTATGTCTTCTTCTGGCGCATCTGTTTTGATACTTGGAGATACGAAGGTGGTGGTAGGAATATTTTTTCCGCTGAAGGTGACAGTCTTGTCCTCCTTTGGGGTAGCATGGGGAGGTTGACCATACTCATGTGGCGATGGTGGCATGGTTGCTACATTAAGAGCAGTATGCATTTCATACTCGCCACACCCTTTGTCAATGATCTGAACTTTTGTGACTGTAGGATCAGTGGAAGATGGAGCGGTTGTTATAGTAGATGATGGATTGGAGGATGATGGATTGGAGGATAATGACTGGGAGGCCCCCACTTCGACCCCAGGACAATAATGTAAATGGGGGAAAGATGCTTCTAAAGCTTGGCAATACTCAAATGGTTGGGGGTCGGCATAGATGGTGACCTCCTGTTCATTAACTGGGAATTTGAGGCATTGGTGGTATGTGGATGGAACAGCCTGCATAGCATGGAGCCATGGGCGGCCAAGGAGGAGATTATACGGTAAGTCCAGATCAAGGACATGGCAGGTAGTATATTGGAGCACAGGTCCCACTTGTATAGGAAGACTGATGATGCCTTCTGAATTTCTCTCTGCATTGTCATAAGCCTTGATTGTAATTATCTGGTTGCTTAGGTCCGCTTGAGAATACCCTATCTGTTTTATGAATTTCAAAGTACATAGATTAAGGGCAGAGCCATTATCTACCAAGACCCTTTTTATTTTATGACGGGCAATTATGACTTCGATATGTAAGGGGCGGTTGTGATTGATGCCAATGTTGGGCATATCATTTTGGCTGAAATGGAGGTGGTGAGACAAGGCCAAGTGTCCCACCAAAGCTTGGAATTGTGTGGGGTCGATGTCGTTTGGGACATGGGTTTCCTGCAATGCTTTATTAAGGATCTCTTGATGTACCTGGGAAGACTTAAGCAAATCCAGAATAGATATATGAGCGGGGGTCTTTTTTAGGTGATCAAGAATGTTATATTGAGAGTTTACAGGAGCAGGTTGGACGGGTGTGGAGGCTGCAGGGACGGTGATGCGGGCTCGTCGCGTAGTCACAGCACATTGAGGGTCTTTGGCTTTAACGTGGATCATGGATATTCAGGGTTCAACCTGCTCAATGTAATGAATAACGCCTTCATAATTGAAGGGCACATTCTTGTAAGTCACATTATTGGTGCTATTGTCTTGGGGATGACTAGTGGAAGTGCTAGGACCTTGACTATGGTTGGGGAAGGCTTTTTGATAGATTTGCAGTTGAGCATTGGACGACGAAGGTTGACTGGGGTCAACCTTGATATCTCCTCGATCAATGAGATCTTGGACATAATTTTTTAAACCCTGACACTTATTCAAGGAGTGTCCCTTGATTTTATGAAAGTCACAATACTCATTGTCTTTAAACCATGCCGGCTTGGGTTTGGACTCATCGAATGGTTTGGTGACAGGATATGTGATGGGATAATTGATTTGTAACAATTTATTGAAAACAACACTCAAGGGTTCACCCAATTGGGTGTATTGACGTTTGGTGTTCCCCTGATTTCTTTGGTTTGACTGTTGAGGGGGACGAGGTGCCCCCTGCGGTACTGATATGGCGTTGGGTACAGACTGTTGTTGCCCTTGGGATGCATTAGCCACTTGGACATGTTTGGTGTCTGTCACTCCATCATTCACTGCATTTTTGTTTTTGTTCCAAAATCGTGATTTATCTCCGAATGACCGTTCTTTGTCATGACTGTGTATTTTAATGTGTCCTTTGGCGATAAGGGCACGTTCAAGGATAGGTCCCTTTTCCACTATCTCAGCGAAAGTGGTGACACAGTGTAGTCTAAAATTGTGGGCCATGTCGGGATGTGAATTTTCCACAAAAAGAGTGACCATGTCTTTTTCTTTCAAAGGATTTTTCATTCGACTGGCTAATGCACGCCACCGTTGGAGGTAGCTGGTAAAGGTTTCTCCATCCCGTTGCTTCTCTTTCAAGAGATCTAAGGTGTCAGTATCCTTCCGCAAATTGAAGGAGAAGTAGGAGACAAACTGTTCTGATAACTCTGCAAAAGTTTTTATAGACCCCTTTTCAAGAGTCATAAACCAATCTAGAGCGTGGCTTGCTAGACTTCTTGGAAACAGACGTAAGAGATAGTTATCATTATACATGACTTCTTGACATTGTGCATAAAACTCTTGCAAGTGGGCCTTAGGATCTTTGTCTCCCTTGTACTTGTCAAATTTTGGAATCTCGAAGTGTTTAGGGAATGGGATCAATGAGATGGATGGATCGAACGGATATGGGCATATATCTTCAAATTTAAATGATTGTTTTGTGCCTCCTGCTTGAAGGTCCTTAAGGGCAGCTTTGATTTCCAACAAGTCCGAACTAGCTGGTGGTGGGTTGGGGGGATATGGATGATAGAAAGATGAGGGATCGTGTTGAAAGGGTGTTAGATTGTTAAAATGTGGGTTTGGATGGTTGGGTGATGACACGACTTAATGGTAAGGTAGGGGGTTTTGTTGATACGGGGGTTGTTGTTGTGGGACATAATATGAATTTGTTTGGTGAAGGTGTGGGGTAGGTTGCTGAGGGACTTGGATGGGACGTTGCGTGTTGGCCTGTTGATATTGAGGATATTGTTGTGCTTGTTGAGAGGTTGCATAGAACGGTTGTTGGTAAAATTGTTGTTGATTATGGTGGTAGTAGTGTTGTGGAGGTTGCTGTTGCGGCATCGAGTGTTGCATGGACTGAGGTGAGATATTATGTTGTGGTTGAACCTTTGGACGCAAAAGGGACGCAAGAAAGGGAGATATGGTTTGGGTAGGTGGTTGAGAAGGGTTGCCTTGTGGTTGGTAGGATGGTTGTTGTGAAGAGGTCAAAGTATTGGGTATAGGTTGCTGCGGATGAGACGGTGGGGGTTGTGTGGGCACACTTTGTAAAGGAGGTTGTTGGGTTCCGCTCGGAATGTTCAGCTGGGGTGCGCCTTGTGGTGGTATTTGAGGTGGGATAGTAGAGTGGGGAACCTGTTGAGGTGGTGTGTTGGTGGTCCCAGGAGGAGGAAGCGATGTAGCAAAGGAAGTACCCCCAATATTGACTGTAGGTGGGTTCAAAGGAGGGGGTGCGGTTAATGCTAATGGCGGAGGTTGCGGAATGTTTTGTGGCATGCCATAAGCGAAAGGATTATTGGGATCGGGCACCTGGGATCCCCCTATAGCTGAGGTCGAAGCATGTGGGGGATAATTAACCTGATAAAGGACGGCATTGCCAAATTCAGGTTGATGCCAACCCTCAATTGGAGGAACATTGGAAAAGTATGAACCTTCGGGTGCATTTTGGGACCCTTGGAGTACGTGAGATGGGGCACCCTTGTATTTGGACAAGTCAACATTGGAGGGGGGTTTAACACCCTTCTTAATCAAGTGGGCCAAGATTTCTTCTCCATGCTTTGCGAGTAAACGGTCGGTCATTTGCACATTGGCAGGATTGCTAAAATGTTCCTCAAGTGTGAGTTCAGGTTGATGAACCATGCTCTCTTCTCCATGTGGCGAGTTATTCTGATTCTCAGTGTTGGAGTGTGATGAAGTACCATTGTGAGGGTCATGTAAGATGTTGGTACCCTTGTTGGGATCTGATGAGGTGTTGTTGGGATCTTGAGGATTGTTGGATTGGGCATTTTGAGCTTGAAGGTCGACCATCTTCTTTGCTTGTGAACGGGTCTGAACGGGCATGCAAATGCTAGATGAGTAGGTTAAGGCCTTTGTCAAATGATTTGATTGTGATGGAGTGTGGATTGGATCTAATTGGACTTCGATCAATTGGATTGGATTTAAAGTGGATTGGATTGGACTTGGATTTGATTGGATTTGATTGGATTTGGATTTGATTGGATTTGCTTTGATTGGATTGGATTGGATTGGATTGGATTGGATTGGATTTGGATTTGATTGGATTGGATTAGATTGGATTGGATTGGATTTGGATTTGATTTGAATTTGATGGGATTTGGATTGGATTTGATTGGATTTGATTAGATTGGATTGGATTTGGATTTGATTGGATTGGATTAGATTGGATTGGATTAGATTGGATTAGATTTATGGAAGGTGTGAGGGAAAGACCTCAAACTTGATCACGTGAGTTTACCTTTAGTAACCCTAGAGCTTTGATTGATTGATAGGATGATTACGGCACCAAATCCATCTTAAGCTAGGAATGGATTGATTGGGCTGAGGATGATAACTTGCAACACCGAATTCACCTCAAGATGGAGGCAAATTGATTGGGGTCAAAGTTAAAGACCAATAATCAAGTTCAAGCGCTATAGTAAATTTAGATAACCACTTTGTGATGCAAGGTTAAGGCGGTTTGGCTATGGGTGGTGTTTAGGAGGTGAGAATGGCAAAGTTGTGATGTTTGATAGGTGAGGGTATTGACTTGTGAATGGAAAATTAAAATGAAAAGGTAGACTAGAGGTGATTCGTGAAAATTTGGGGTGATAGAATGGGGGTTTAAATGGATGAAATGGAGGTTTTTGGGAGGCTTAAAATGATAAAATGAAGACTTAAGATAATGGGATAATAGTTGGGAATGATTAGGTGGTGATTTAGAGGCTAAAATGAATCCAAATGGGGTACTTTCGGGGTGTTGACAACAAAAATCAGGGCGTAGGCAGCGTTCTGCAGTGAATCAGGGGCGCTACCGCGTTTCTACAGCAAATCAGGGGCGCTATCGCCTTTCTGCGGCAAAACAGGGGCGCTACCGCGCTTCTGCGGAAAAACAGGGGCGCTACCGCGCTTTTGCAGCAAAACAGGGGCGCTACCGCGTTTCTGCAGCAAAACAGGGGCGCTACCACGTTTCTGCAACAAAACAGGGGCGCTACCACGTTTTTGCAGGAACAAAGCTTGGTTTTTGATGGCAAAGGCTATGGCAAGGACGCAAAATGATGAAACAAGTCGAAAGTATCAAAAATTTGACAGAATTTCCACAAGGAAACACCTCAAGCAAGCACAATCCTATGATTAATATTACGGGTATGGTAAGGCAAAGTCTTAATCTAGGATGCACAAGGCTTCTAGGGAGTCCTCGATATACTCTATGCGTGAGGCACAACCGTGAACACCAGTCCGTCACAAGGTGAGTTAGGGAACCCCAGAGATGCGGAAGGCTCGGACCAACTCTTCCGTCTATCTAGGTATCACCTAGCTTCGACGCTCCCACCAATTACGACGCAAAACTGGATTGGGGTACAACTTTCGTTCTCCCCTTTATATACTCCGCCGGTACACGTGGTTGGAATCGTCTCTTGGGGTGATGAAATCCCCAAGCAGGTCCCACTAAAAAGAAGACACTAACTGTTTCCAACTACTCCCCAGGCTCACACGAAGTGCAAGGGGAAAGTGAAAACAAGTCAATGCCCCCTTGGGTGACACAAAAATAAGCAACCACAGCAAACAATGAGATTTAATCCCCCTAATTAGACTATGTTTGAGAGCAGCAAAGATAATTTTTGAAAGTCTGATTATGTAGATGCCCCTGCAAACAAATGTTAGTTGTCCTCTTTCTTTTTCGCCTTTGGTCAAATTTTTCCACAATATGCTGCAAAAACGTTAGTGAAAAATAGCAATATTCTTGCCAGAACAACGTTAGAGAGTTATCATGTGAATATAGCAAAAAACTAGAGCAAAAACGAAGCCAAAACGTCCATTTTACCCTCCAAAGCTGCCATGCAAGGAACCCGCCCCAACTCTGTAAAGGCTACACGCTACACTCTGCTTGGGCTCTGCCTCTGTGTTCGCCTTCTGTGAAGGCTACCCCGCCAGCCTCGCTTGGCTACAGCGTTCTATAAAGGCTACCACTCTCCAGGCTTCCTTAACCTCTGTTTTTCCTGCAAAATCTTAACTCAAAGAAACATTAAATGCAAGACCCGTGTGGGTCCCACCGGGCGTGCCAGAAATGTATACCTTGGATTTCCTACCGCTCTAAGTGTGCAAAATAACTAAGAAACATGAAAGACAAAACACCAAGGACACCTCAAGATTAGCCAAAAGAGAGTTACAATGAAAAGGAATGCAAATAAAATGAAACACAAACACTTTTACCTCCCTTGTTGTTGAAACTTCTTTGATTGGCCCTTGCTTGGATTGGTTGTGTGCTCTTTAGATGATTGTTTGAATGTCTATAATGCAAGCTTCAATATGCAAAATGATGGACAAAGATGGTTGAATGATTGAAAAAGGCTTGGACAGCATGTAGTTATGAGAGTGCAAAGTGTTGAGAATGCAAAATGACAGCATAAGGGTGCAAGATAGCTAAGTGTTGAAATGCCCTTGAGGAGGGGGATTTATAGAAGAATTTGAATTCTCTAGAGAATTCAAGGGTCAAGATTGATCCAACAAGGCCAAGATGAAGGGCTATGGTGGGTTGAGAACCCACAAGCCCTCACATCTTGACATGTGGAGGGTGAAGTGGACAAGAGGATATGAGGTGGAGATGAGTTGTCAAAAGGTACATGAGGTGGAAAAGGACATGCACCTTGGGGGATGAGAGGATTTCCACAAAAAGGGATTTCTTGTCCCCAAGTGGGAGTGAAAGGGACTTTTGAGGAATTTTAGAATTCCTCAAAAATCTACATGGGAAAAGGAAAAGGTTGGGAGGATAAATGTGAATTAAAAATTCACATTCATAAGATGATCTAGAGGATAAAAGGTGGGCTCCAAAAAGGTGGGACTTGGTCACATGTGGAGATTGTGACAAGTCCAAGGTTCTAGAAGCCTTGGGAGAATGGAATGTGAATTAAAAATTCACATTTAAAGGAGGGGAGTCTAGAGCAAATAAATGTGAATTAAAAATTCACATAGGAGAGAGGGTTAACATCAAAAAGGAAAAATGGAAGAATTGACCAAAAAGAGGTGCTAAATTTAGTTAATGATTTTGGTTAAGGTTGTGCAAATATTGGATTAGGTTAATTAACAGAAGGTTAGAGGCAAGTGGCAAATGTTGGAGGATGTGACAAGGAGAGAGAAAGTGAGGAATTTTAAATTGATTTTTAAATCAAAAAGAGGCAGAATGACTAAATTAAATAAATTAGTCTATTTATTTAATTTAGAGAGGAATAAGGGTAAACGATAAAGTATTAATTATTAAATTAAGTACTTTATGGGACAAAGGTGTAATATTAATTTAATAAATTAATATTAATATGATAGACGTGAATGCCACAAATTTAATCATATGGAAGTGATTAAATTTAGGTGTCTACAACCACCACCAAATATTCTTTCTAGATTAATGTGTAGTTTATTTCATAACCATTTAGAGTCCTGCTAATATACTATATAGCTTGTTCCCTTCCTTTAGGATCTTCTTGTGCTAATAGAGCTCCTAAAGAAATATCTATTGTTGCACTATGTATAATAACAATGGTCTCTCTTCTGTAGGTGGCATGAGTATGGGAGGTGACATCAGATATTGCTTTATTTGAGTAATTTTTTTTCACATCATTCATCCCACTTGAAAGAGACATTCTTGTGTAGTAGATGATTGAATGGATGAATTTTATCTATCAATTGGGAGATAAGTCTCCTGATTGATTGTAACCTACCCTGTAGAGACCGTAGCTAAATGATATTCTTGGGTGGCGGAATTTCCATTATTGCTTTGAATTTAGTTGGATCCACTTCTATGCATTTTTTTGAAACTATGTATCCAAGGAGCTTTGCTAATATAACCCCAAACACACACTTCTTTGGATTTAATTTGACATTGAATTTTTCCAATCTTTTAAATATTTTTCCTAGAATGTCTGGATGTCCTTCCCTAGTGTATGATTTTGATAGTATATCATCAACGTAATATTCCATAAAAGTATGCATCATGTCATGGAAAATAGTGGTCATTGCACACTGATATGTTGCACCTGCATTTTTCAACCCAAAGGGCATGGGTTTCCAATAAAATGTGCCCCATGGACATGTGAATGTTGTCTTTTCCTAATCTTCAGGTGCTATCTTGATTTGGCTATACCCTGAGAAGCCATTTATTAGTGACAACATGGTATGTCTTGCTGTTAAATCGACAATAATGTCAATGTTTGGTAAAGGAAAAATATCCTTTGGACATGCCTTATTTAGATCTCTAAAATCTGTGCATATTCTGATACTGAACATTGTCTAGTTTAGATACAAGTACAATATTTGAAATCCACTCAACATAATTGATGGATTTGATGAACCCTACATCCAACAAGTTTTTCAACTTAGCTTTTACCATAAATGTGATGTGGGGATGCATTTTCCTTAGTTTTTGTTTGACTGGTTTGATTTTGGATGGTAAAGATAGATGATGCATCAGAAGATCTAGATCTAGCCCTAGAATATCAGAGTAAGACCAAGCAAAGTTGATATGTCTCTCTTCAAAGAACTTGATGAATTTTGGATTTTCTTGTTCTGTCATTGATGCTGCCAGATGTATTTTTGTCTTTTCTTCTATGCTAATAGTGATTGACTGTGTAGGTTCTACCATCACTGATGATCTTTCATGAAAATGTTCTAGAAGGGTGTCAAATCTTCCATCCTTTGGTGCCTTAGAGAGGTTTTCACTGTCAAATACGTTCTTTATTTTTATTTTTTCAAGATCTAATACTGCCATTGAATGGTTTTCACCATTAGATCTATTGTTCCTATTTTCAAATTTGCAATAGAATGATTTGACACCCTCCTAACTTGGAGTGCAGTTATGAGATTTATGATTTGCACTTGTGTTAGGTTCATCACAACAAGGGTAATTAACGATAGCATCATCATTCTCAAAGATAGGAATACTGATAGGTTCAATAGGTTCCCAGTCTATAAGTTCAGGATGCATTAATGGTAAGTCATTGGATTGGGTAAGGTCAATGGTAGTAAAGGTTCTGATAGCATTGTTGTCAAAATTTTCAGTGGTAATGTCAAGGTCTATGATAGTACTTTCTTCCAAGTCATCTATCTCACTCGATATCTATTCACCCTCACTTGATTCATCGATATTTTGTGATCCAAATACAAGGGGTCTAGTCCTTGAGCTTTATCCCTCCTCATATGTAGGTGCATACTCTTTTCTAACATCAATTTGTATGTCCCTACATGATGTCTCTGATAAAGAGTCCCACTCATATTCATTAGAATCTGTCTCAGAACCATCCCGTATTTGAAGGATTCTTTCTACAACTTTCTGAGTTACTTCTTTTGATTCCCCTGTATAGCCTAATCCTATTTTGTCTTTAGGCTGAAGTGTGAGGGGTTGAATGGGTTCTATAATACCATATTTTCTTTTCCCAATATGTCCCTGTCCTTCAGATCCCATTTTCTCTAAGATAGCCTTTCCTTTTCCATATTGATCTGTTTTGATGCTGATATTTACTGATATCGAGGCATCCTCATCTTTATAGAGCCAATTGAGAATGGCCTTGTCTTAAGATTCTTCTTCTAGAGTACCTTCCTTTACAAATCTATCATTTAAAGCTGTGGTAGGTGTTGATGATGGTTGTGTCAATGTTGATGGCTGTCCATATGTTCTTAGAGATGGCAATAATTGGGAAAAACATAAATTTTGCTCAAGGGAATACTCTCCCATGCCTTTTTCTTTTAACTGGATCTTGTCTTAGAATTTTTGTGATAGAGAATCCAGTTGAGCTTCATTGCTTGATGAAGTGAAGTCAATAATAGTTGTTTCCTTTAACTTGTCCTTTTTCTCAAGCCATTTGGATATAAAATTTAGTTGCTTTTCCCCGCTAGATGAACTAGAAGTGTTTGCTTCTCTGTTGTGGGGCACCAAATTGTCTTGAGTTGCTTTAAGCATGTTACAAGTTTGGGGATTATTGTAATCAATTGATTTAGTGATTTCCTTTACATTGACTAGAAATTTTAAACATTGATGATAGGTCAATGGAATTGCTTGCATTTCATGAATCCATGGACATCCCAAGAGTATATTATATGTTAGCTCCTTTTCTAACACTTGAAAAACTACATTCTTGAGAATTGGTCCTACTTGAATTGGTAACACAATCAACCCCTTAGAAGATCTCTCTTCTTCATCATAGGATTTTATTGTGATATTTCTTCTTGCATCAATAGCATTGTTAGAATAACCTAGTGCAAGAATTAGTTTTAAGGTACAAATGTTTAATCCAGCTCCCCCATCTATTAAGACATGTTTGACATGGTGTTTATGAATTAAAACTTCTATATGAAGGGCTGCATTGTGTGGATGATTAAGCGACACATCATCTTGTTTGGAGAATGACAAAAAATGAGGCATGGTCAAATGTCCCACCATATCTTGAAATTGATAGACATCTAGATTATTGGGTACCATTGTGGCTACAAGAACCTATTCTAAAACCTCCTTATGTGATGGTAAAATTTGAAGGAGTTCCAGTATGGATATTTGTGTTGGGATCTTCTGTAGTTGATCGACAATGCTATATTGATTGGAAAGGGGAGTAGTGGTTTTAGGTGAAACTCCTTTTAGTATCACTTTGTATTGCCCCCTTGTCGTTACATTGACTGGTTGATAGTCCTATCTTTCCTTGATTTTTATGACATTGATTTGATTGTCAGATGTGTTTATGTTTGGGACCACATTCAGGGGTACAATTTCATTAATGCTAATGTTGTCTATTTGATTAGCAATGACATTAATTTTCTCAACCTCAGAAATGCAATGAATGGTGTTGTCATAAATATATTTACTCTTTTTCCTTTACTATTTGTAGAAGACTCTCCCTTTTCATAATTGGGTAGAGTATTTTTAAACGCACTGTGATCATTGTTTGTTTGATGTCCTTCAACAAATACCTTTTTGCTATTAATCAAATCTTGTATTAGATGCTTTAATTGCATACAATCATTCATTTTATGTCATTTATTTTTATGAAAGTTACAATAGTCAACATCCTTCCACCAAGATGGTTTTAATTTTGGCTCCCAATTTCTTGCTTTTGATAGGGTAATAATTTTATTTGCAACAAGCTCTCTCATTGCTGATTCCAATGTTAGGTATGTGCAGGATCATGATGGGCCAAAAAGTGACAATATGATGGGTATGTGGTTGATGACTTTTTTTTAACCCAAAATTGATGAAACAAAAAGGGTTTTTAAAGGAGAATCTCAGCTTTCCACCAATATAAATTATTCTTTACTTGGAATATAATAAGTAATTATTATTCATTTTCTATTCAAATTATGACTAAAGTCCTGATTGATAGGTTGATTGAATTTTTTTTATAGCTTTCAAACAAAATCACAGTTTTTGAATCCAAAACACACGTCACATTCTATGCTTCGCATACTATAGGATTAAAAAAAGAAAAAATGAATTTCATGAAGTTTTGACCAAGTTTAGGTGGTCAAACATACAATTTTTTTATATTTTTTAAAAATTGTAATAAAAAATTCATAATTAATTACTCACTTGGAAAAAAATTACAAAAAAATATGCATCACATCGAGACATGAGTCCTCTACTTATATCTACAATAATATAAAAAAATATTATCATTTTATTGTGGTTAGGGTGGTCAGACAGACACCTACTTCTTATTTTTTCCTTGAAATTTAAGTACTACTGCATTGAAATTTCAAATTTTCACCAAATAGATTTTTTTTTTGAAAAAAACCTAATAGTTTAGAAACTAAATTCAATTTTCTATAGATTCTATTCTTACATATTTTTGAAATAATATAGATAACTTATTCAAATTTTTACGTCTAGTTGCCTAACTCTGTTTTTTCTAAATTTTTTGCCACTTAAGGGCCTATTTTTTCCATGATGATCCTGCACATACCTTGTTGCTCCTTGGAAATAACCTCATTAGATAAGTGTACTCTTGTGCAAACTCTAAACTCATTGTTCTGAATTCCCTCACATGGTTAATTGGATATGTTTTGCCATTGTACTTGTCATATTTGGGGAATTCACAATGTCTTGGAAATGGTATCATGTCTACACTTGAAATGGGTAAGGAAAAATGTCCTGTAATGAGTACCTCTTCGTGGTTCCCTTTTGCATATCTTGAAGTTGCAATTTTTTCATTTGACATGTCAAGGCAACCACTTGATCTATGTTTTGCGTGTTGTGTGGTTTAGTTTTAGCTGCTTTAGGTGTTTTCTTCAGTCAATTGACATCAAAGTACTTTTGGAAGTTTGGCACCTAGCTCAGCTAGCATTAGAAGATATTTTTCCATATCCTGTTCTAAAACCTTTTCCATGAATTTGTGGAAATTTGGATCCTGTTGCGTTGTGCTGACATCCTCTTGGGTTATTTTATTTGGATCATTTTGTTGGAATATGTGAAAAGTGTTTTCTTCAACCATGACATTTGGTGTTTCAATTTCCTTTTCTCTAAGTTTCTGTCTTTGTAACCTTGTCAAAATTGGCATACAAGTGTTTTTTTTCACTTAAACTTTGATCTTTTGTGTTTGGATGAGTGTCAATGGATTTTAACGAAGTGAAATAGAATGATATATTCTATTGATGAGGCCAAGTTTAAAATCTGATTATTGTGTTTTGTTTTGTGATAGTAGGATGATAAAATCCTGATGATGAAACTTAACTCAATAACCAAGATGTGTTTTTTTGATAATTTGACACTTTATAGTTTGTAAGATTTGGGTTTAACTTCTAAAAAGAATTTTGACTTGTAGGATCCTATTTGTTTGAAGTTTAAGAAACTGTTTATCCTATAAAAATGTTTGTCTAGTAAAAACCTGAGTTTTTGATGTGAAAAATTTGACAAATGTTTTTAATAGCTCTCTATTTTCTTGTTCTATGGATGGGCTATTATAGAGGGCAGAAGTGCTAAAACAGATGTTGGAAGTGCTAAAAGACACAAATGCACTATCAAATAGGGTAAAAGAGCTAAAACAAACCATGGATGCACTATTTTATTAGTAAATTTTCTGATATTGGAAAGTTCTAGTTATAGTTGGAAGAAGCACTATTAGATTTGTCAGATGCACTAAAATAGACTGTAGATGCACCATTTGAATTTTGTATGGACTAAAAGACAGTGCAGAAGTGCTAAAATAGACTGTGTAAGTGCGATAATACTGGTGATTTCCTGACATTGGAAAAATTTATTTATAGTTGGAAAAAGTGCTATAAGTTTTGTCAGATGTGCTAAGACAAATTGTAGATGTGCTATTTCAACTGTGGATGCACTAAAAGATAGCGCATAAGCAATAAAATAGACTGTGTAAGTGCTATTTTGGGACTCCACATTGTTGTCTAATTTTCTTCTTTGTGAAGAGAGTGACTTTTTTGGTGTAATTTTCTAGATTGTTTTGGTATTTTGATAGGATATCTCTACTGGTAATTCTCTAATTTTTGATGACAAGCCTAATGTTTCCAAGTTTTTCTCTATTGCAAGAGTTGATCTAGTCTGTTGGAATATTGTATTGTTGGTTGTGGGATGAAAGACTAACGAATGGGTCAACTATGATTATGTTTTTGTGAAAGAGCTCTTCATTGAAAGTAAACTTGTGAACATAAAGGCTCTAAGGAAAAGTCATCAGTATATCCCCTAGCAAAGTCATGATACCTATGGATAAAAGTTTTATTTTCCAACAAAAATTTTCTACTTTGATACAAGAAGCATTTTATTTTCAATAGTTTTTTGTAGCTAAGTTGCTTCTTTAGTTTCTTGACTCTTGTTGTGAGGGATTTCTTGATAAAAGTTGTGAATTTCTAATCCCCAATCATAAATTTCATAGTTTGATTTTGTCTGACTCTTTGTGTTTTTTTGGATGATCTTTATTTGGATTAATGATTTGAAAACATAGCAAGAAATTTGTAAAACAACTGTTTTTAAGTCCTAGAATCTAAACAATAAGTGTATGTTCAAGAATCAAACATGATCCTTTTTGATTTCCATAGGTTTTTAACAAAGAATACACTTCAAGCAGACTCACTCTTAAGGTCAAAAGGTCATCGTTATACTCAAATAGCCCACATCTTAAAATTGTGTTGACTCACACAGTCGTGTCACCCCCTAGAGGGTGCTCGTGTTTTTGTCTTTTCCAGGCATATACTCAAAGTTAGATTTCTTGATCCCTTGAGCAAATGGTCCTTGGAAATTATATGATGAGTGTCTTGGGGGTAGATTCTTCCCCCCCCTTGCACCGTTGAGTATTACAATTTTTGGAAACTGATAAGTTGGATTCTACACTATGGTTCGTAGATAGGGTTTCCGTTCGGAGCAACAAATGATAAACTCCCTTAGGAGAACTCCTAATATTTAGAACAAAGATTTTGGGGATGGTTATCTTGTACACTTTCGGTAAATGTGGTTTCCCTAGATTCACTTTTATTTTATAGTGGGTTGGAAAACTTGGCTTTGGTTTGTTCCCACTCAGATCAATCTTGTAGGGTGAGTACTTTTTCCCACTACGACAAGCATTCTAAAGGATTTAACAAAGCGTAAATTGCATGAAATTAAAGGATGAGTCTGGAATTTTGATCACCCAGTTAAGGGGAGTGCATAGGCCTATCACCACACAATCACAGTAATCAATGTTCAATTTTAAAGCCCAAATGACAATTTGCTATTCTATGTGAAGATATTGCTTCACAAAAGACATGATGTTAATTTTAACCTAAATAGAAAATGTATGATGACTACCCTAGGATTGATATATTTTAATCCAAATGACTATCCTAGGATTGGTTTATTTTAGTCCAAATGAAAAAAAATGAAATTATTGGCCACGACTGTGTCGGATCCAGAAAACAAGTTACAGAAGCACTATAATAGAGGTCATAAGTGTCACTTAATTGATCATAAGTGCTACATAAATGATTAGAAATGCTACATAATTCATTAGAAGCACTGTATAAATTTTCAAAAGTGTTGAAACAAGATTGATCATGGAATAGTCAACCGTGTTGGAAGCCTCTGGTGGATGCACTAAAACAGTCCATGTGCGTGTTAAAGTTTTTGTTGGATGTGCTAAAACAATTAGAAGCACTAAAATTTTTGGTGAATGCACTGAAAAAATCGGAAGTGCTAAAAATTTTGGTGGATGTGCTACAGAATCCCTTAGTCATGCTAAAAGAAAACACACCTGAATCCTGTACGAACACTTTTTCAAAAAAATTGTTAAAATATGGGGTTAGTGCCCCACTGTGGGCACCAAAATGTAAGTGTGGAGTAAGTAATAAGTAAAACAACTAAAAACACTTCTTAATAAGACATTTTATCAAAGTATTCAAGAGAAATTAGACGAATTTAAAGCAAGAATCTCCTGAAAGCGTCATATTGTTCTCTATCTCTAAAGATTTATTAAGTCACAGGGCTCTCAGATTTGGTGAGCATTATGACTATTAAAATACCAATCTAGAGAATGAGATGCTGCTAAATGCAATAATCTAATAATGTATGGTGATTTCTAGATGATATGATGAAGCTAATGTATGGTGATTTCTAGATGATATGATGAAGCTACTGTAATCTATGCTGACATGAAACTTGATAAAAGAAGCTACAGTGATCTACGATGCAACTATGATATTAATTCTATACTATGATTGATATTACTAAATGATATTTCTATTGCTAAGATGCTTGATTGCTTGATTGCTATTCCTATAGAATAAGTTTGCACAAAGATGAGAGATTCAGATCCTACTTCAGAAGGTTGTATATATAGATTCATGGAAATATCCTATGATGGGGCAACACAACAAAGGCTTGGATTTGATTTGGAGGATTCAATGGTAAGAGATGAAGAAGCTTGAGCTGATCATGTGAATGGTTTCTCCCCATGAAAACATCAGGCTAGATGATAGGAAGAATCAGAGGAAAGAGATTGAAGAGGATTACCTGCAAGTTTGTCTCAACAACTTTCCCATGAATGGTAGCTGAAATAAATTAGATGTTTTATCTAATTTAATAGGTGAGGGAATAGAGGAAAATTTTCCTTTACTTGAATAAATTTGATTTATTCAAGTTTTAACAGAAAGAAGATATTTAATTAAATGAAACAAATATTTGACATTTGCTTATTTAATAAAAAGGGATATGATAATTAAATAAATCTTTATGATATTTTATTTAATTAAGAGGAAACATGATTTAGATAATTAAATAATACAAACTATTGAAGTTTGCTTATTTAATTAAGATAGGATAATTTAAAATTGAAGAATATGGAAGAATGTACTATAAATAAATATTTCTATTTATTTAATAGTAGATGAATTTAAGGTTAATTAATCAAATAAGTCGTATTTAATTAATTAGATTATCTAGACCATTTTTAGGTGTATACACCTACATATATGTGTACATAGAGGCATATAATTTTATACATATTTATATATGCATACATTCGATATATTGTGATTATATGCAAATACTATCTTAACTGTATTAATTAATACTTATATATTGAATGTATACTTGTCTAAATATTGTATAAATATTTACATTGATAGTTTATGATATATATATGTAAATATGTATTAATATTATATATGTATATATATTTATACATATACATATTGAAAATAAGAAAATTGGGGGGGCTTTCTTTTGCTTCTAGGGTTTTATACCTAAGAGGAGAAAGACCAATTTCCAACCTTTCATTCAAGAACAAACCCTTGAGATTTTAATTCAAAGGAGATTGAAATATTGCAAAGGGATTTTTCTAGGGATTGAATGATGTATAATGAGGGGTTCACCACCAAGTGTAAACTTATACAAGACAATATGCTGGAAAACACAGTGTGATATGCAAACAAATGCTAAATGACCTAAAAAATGCACTAGAAATGTAAATAAAGCATAATAGAAAAGAAAATATGTAAGTGGTGTGCACCTAGAAACCTTGAAGAGATTGGAAATAGCTCTGAAATTCTATAAATATTGACTTTTTATGCTATTGGGACTCATTCACCAACATGGGTGAATCAGTCCTAGATCTTGATTTTTCCACAGGAGTCCGTTTTAGGAAAAAAGGGTATCAAAATCTATAAACAAATCTGATAAACACCTACAATGGGAATCATTTACCACTCTTGGTGAATTAGTCTCGTTCCACTTTTTTAGAAATTGAAAGCTCTGATATGTACTCTAATACTTGCCCTTTCCTTCCAATCTGAGTTCTGGATTTGAATTTGTGAAAAACACCTGCAAAAAAAAATTCAAATTGATTTGCTAATGGGGGGTTTTCCTTGGTAAAACCCCTAGTTTGGTAATTAAACCTTGATAGAAATCATGAAAAATGCATGAAAACCTTAGCCTTAAGTGTGTCTAAGACTAAGAAATATGAAAGATGATGCAATCCTATTATAATGTGCAAGAATATGATGCAATAATGGAAATGCAAAGATGAATGGCTCACTTGTGATGATTTCTAATCACCCCAAGTGAGTTCTAATGATGCTTGTACCTTCTTTAGATTGAATGTAGAATGACAATGGAAGATGGAATCACTTACGAAACAAGTCTTTAGGATTGGTTTGATGGCTAGTTGCATCTCCCCAACCTAGAATCCATCATGATTCACCATAGGCATCCATGATCCACCCTTGACAATGCTAGATCTTGATTGAAAGTGAGCTTGAAGACCTACAAAAATACTTTAATGTTGCTCCAATGCTTCAACTTTGCTTGCTTTTGGAATTGAAATGCTCTTGTGCAAGATAGCTTGAAACTTGATTCTTGAAAATGCTTACTCAAAGTGCTTAGAGTATGCTTAGATTGTGAAAAATGACTTAGGAGCTTGCTTTTATGGGCATTATCACCTAATTGACCATTATTTAGATCTCAAAGGATGACATTTACCAAAAAGTTGAATTGAATTGATGAATTCCTACTCAAATTTGAAAAAGACCCCAAATGGGACTCATTCACCACACTTGGCGAATGGGTCCCACCTAAGGGTACCCATTCGTCCAAGGTGGTGAATGAGTCCCAGCTTAGCTTTTTGAGGTGGGTTTTTGGGATTTTTGGGGATTTAAGTGACTTTATGTAATTGTATATGTTTTTTGAGTGAAACGAGCCTCAAGATCCAAAATAATGGGTCTTAGGGGCCTATAAATGGTGATTTTAAAGGGCAATGAATGCAAAGGTGCCAAAATAGGTCCAAATTAAGTGTGAAATTGCCTCTTTCTTCAAGAGTGCACAAATTTCTATGCTACACACACATATATAAATGGTATATATATGTATATGATATATTATATATATAAAATATATATATTTAAACATATTATTTATTGAATATCATTTACTTAGTAGAAGCTGATTTATAAAGGCTGATTATAGTTGATAATGACTATGATTTTGGAAGTTGAATGAAAGTTTCTTATGACTATTTTGTGAAGTAGAGTCTCACTCAAATGATCATGCGATATGAGACATTTGTATTGCATTT
>VDFB02090288.1:0-42249 GCA_007258455.2 Sequoia sempervirens | reverse complement strand
AAATTTGAAATGAAATTAAACATGTAAATTGACATTTGTAATTATTCCCAAATAATAGGAACATGTGGGGATTCCCAAGAAGAGCTACAAAATAGGAGCACATGGCCTGCCCACATGGAAGGTGGAACCCACCTTGCATAAGTTAACTATTTGGAGAATAGATAACACTTCAATAATCCATGTAAAGATCCTACAAGTTAGGGATTGATATTTACATGAGTTGAGTTGAGTTTAGTTTAGTTTAGTTTAGTTTAGTTTATTTCAGTTATGGTTATGTTATCTTCAATTGCATGTAGTTAGTTTTAGTTGAATGCTAGTTGACTTTAGTTGCATGATAGATAATAGGTGGACACATTCAATTAATCGAGGATGATCAATCATGCATAATGTTTACATTAATTGTTGGAGAGATATGTTTCAATTAAAAAATATTGACTTGGACCCACCTTGGGTGCCCAAGTTGACATCTTTGAGTCAACACCTTTTGCATGAGAAGATATTTACAATGCTTAGTTATGTCACAACCCCTTTTTTTATGGTTCGTATTTTACAACATTTGATTAAATTAATAGGCGGTGAAATAAAAATGCAATGAAATAACAAAGAATTAGTTATAATTTAATTATACATTTTATTTATTTCAAATAAATGATAACACTTGGTTAATTTAGAATAATTATTTTTATTTCCAATTGAATGAAATTTCTATATTATTTATTTGGAGTAGATATTTAATTTGCAAGTGAATAATATTTCTTTATTTGCTTATTAAGGATAAATATTTCTTTTGCAAATTAAAAAAAATGGCTTTTTCTCTCACTATTTACTATGGGTAAATTACTTAGTTGCAATTAAAATAGAACTCTTTACTATTATCAAAGGTAAATATTTTGCATGAAAAATAAATATGAATTTAATTTTCAAGATTTGGTTACAAGAGAAATCTTTCAAAGAAGGGAAAATAATTAATGAAAATACATCATTTTTTTTCATAACTTTTCTTGTTTTCTCTACAAAATATAACTGGAAATGGGCATGAGGAAGCACAACAAAACAAGGATTGTGGAAGAAAAGAGGAAAGACCATAAGAAGAGTGGACAAGAGCATTTTCTAGGTTTTTTATTCTCTCCAATGTATTTTAGTTTTTAATATGGAAATTGACATTGTCTGTGAAAAAATTGAACACTCTCTTTTGAAACTCCATTTTTTTATATTGTAGAAAACTTATGTTCAGTATGCAATTTTTTGAATTTATGTATTATCTCTATTCTTTTTTTTTGAAAAAAATTGTTTCTCACCATTTTGTTTTGTATAAACCATATACATGTATGTATCTGGAAACACCCAACTATTGAAAATTTTCCCAGTTGAACTTAAACATACTGGACCAATAAATACAATAATAATAATACCTATTTATAGATATGTATAAAGAATAGTACATATATTCGTGAATAGATAATATTATTTGGATACTTATCATGAAACAAAGATATGTATATATATAAAGGGAGAGTAAATCAAAGTTCTGTAGGGTGGTGTTATAGCTTTTCCTCAGTTTATACTGGAACTTCTTAGTTATTCAATATTTTTGAAATATCCAGTAGACCCATGAAAGTGATGTGATCATGGGAAACATATATTCGGGTAAAACATAATAGGAAAATCTACATGTAAGAATTACTAGAAAAAATTGATTCCTTATAAGCCCTCCTTTGGTCCTCTTCTCCTTTTCATGAAGAGCTCTCAAAAGAGAAACCTGGACAAGATTTGAAGGCCACCACATGGAAACAGGCTCCACTAAATATCTTCTAAAGATTATTACTCATCCAAATCCTAGTATCTGTGCTGTGAGAATAATACGAAAAGCAATGAACATATCCAATTTCTCCTTGTATAAAATATTGATAGTGATGACAATATGAATAGCATACACACTGCCAACACCTGAATTAGTGAAAATTGTAATAAGCACATGCTCCTTCATGTTAAATTGTTCCAAATTCATAGAGAGATCCCTCTTGCTTCTAGCAAAAAACTTCCTCTTGCTTAAGGTAGTTGCCATTATCTGACCAAGAGGGAGTACTACAATTTAAGTCAAGATTGTAGTTATAGATAGGGGCCCCATTCTATACCAAAAGATCTGATTCTAAAATGTTAGCACCACACATGATAGAACACCAAGGACCCACATTCTGAAGGTAAACGTAGGCATGCATGGGTCATCTTTTGTAGGCACAATAAGTGCCACCTGTTCAATTGATGATTGTTCACTTTAATCCCATGTGGAAACAAATCCATTCTCTTCTTCCATGTCAATGGGCTTCACAGGATCCACATCCTCATATGAACTTCTTTCACCTTCTCCATCTTCCCTATTGCCTTTCATTGTAAACCGGTGATCGACTTCCAAATCAACAAAACCTTCCTTTCTTCCTTTACCAAGCTGAAATGAAGTAGAGCAAAGGCTAAAGCCCTGATTCTTTTAAAATTTTCCCTTTTGGGAATAAAACTCAATATTCCATGAGTTAGGTGGCTTAACAATTCACTGACTTGGTCTTTATTTCTACCCTTTGCAAGCATAGTGGGATCAAAAGAACAAAAAGAGAGATTTAGATAATGTATCTGTTGTGATTTAATATCGATGTTGAGAATATGGAAGATTAAAAGAGACAAGGAAAATACTCAAGGCATAGAATTCAATTGTTATTCATACAAAAGGTGAAATCAAGCATAACACACAAGGCAGATTAACATCTGTAAAGGTATGTTCCTTCCCTATTCATCATTTAGGGAATAATTGATACACATCTTCATCTTTATAAGGTGCATTATCTTTTCATAATTTTGACTATGTTGTATCATTTGGGAAAAAGGATAACAAAGAAGCATTAAGATAAGAACTTGGTAATTGTACAAGATGAGGAATTCTTCGGGATAAACTACAATAACATCCATTGTATAGTTGATTGTTAGTATATTGGTAATAATTTACTCATTTGTAATATTACTTAGTAATGAATGGAATTTAATCTCCTTTTTATTTTCATGATCAGCATGCTAATGATGTAAAAATTGATACTTGAATAATGTGTGAAAGGGCGATGCAATGACCGAGTGCAAGAATTAGGAGGGGGTTTGAATTGATGACAAAATGAAATACAATTGGAAAACCTAATGAGGAGTAGTGTTGGTTTTTAAATCAATAATGAATATTTGAAAATATTGTTTAATTGGGAGTAATTGACACTGTGAGCATGTGATAAAATCTGCAAACACTAAACCTCAAGCATGGGTTAATGACCTACAAATTCATCAAAATACTCCTATGAAATAATGCAAAATGCTTCCTAACATGATAACAAAACAAACTAAACTGAAAGCATGAAAGATACATAATGCACACTTATCTCATAGTGGATTGGTGCTACTTTGATGTGGAAAGTAGCCCTTTCCCAACCCTTGATTAAGTTCCATGATATGATATGTTGATGATCAAAATGATGGATGGGAAAAATCGGTTCTCAAGTAGAGTGACTTTGCAAGAGATTGTGGAGGATTTGCTTGAGGATGAAGCCTCTATTTAAAGATTTTCAAATGCTGAGTGTTGAAGAGGGACCAATGTGGGACTAAGATTAGACAAATGAGAAGAAGACACTTGTCAAGTGATGAGTGGTTGATGCATGTGCAAGATTTGGGAAATGTTCCCAAGAGGTGGGAAATTTGAATTCAAATATGTGCAATAAATTTTGAGAGGGGGACAAGAAAATGAGAAATAAATGTAATGTTGGAGGGACAAATCAACTTGTCATATTTTTCAAGCTTGAGGGAATATTCCCCATAAATGCCATGTTGAGTGAAAACGAGGGTTTTAATAAATCAATAAATTGATTTATTTGTGCAAGTGGCATAATCTAGAGAATGCAAGTGGGATGAGATTAGCATTTAATCATGGTTAGATTAAATTAATGATGATTAGGTTAGTTTGACTTTAATGACTTAAATATTTCATTTATTTAAATCAAGAAGGATGGAAGATGCATTTGGATTTGATTAAATGAATGTTTGATTTATTTAATTAAAGGTTGATGTGAGACAAGTTGATTTATTTAATAGTCCTGATTTACCTAGTGAATGGATTTGTTGTGTTTGATTTAATGAGTGGATGCATAATGTTAATTTTTCATGTCTACATTTTTCCCCTCTTTGAAGTAATGCGCTTGTTGCATTAGTTCAAAGAATAATCTTACCGCGATCAAAATTTAAAAAATTTCTGATTTTTTGGATGCCCTGGCGGAAAGAAGTACACTAGTACATTGCCCCCTTGAGAGATCGAGTGAAAAGATTCGATTTGAGGGTCGATCTCATCATAAAGAGGTTCAAAATGGATGGTTATGATGAGATGATGCAAATGAGATAGTTGAGATGGATGATGTGATACGCTATGATTATGCACTAGATGCTTTATGCAAATATGTGATTTATGAGATGCTTAGACTAACAGATCTATATTATGATGATGATGCAAATGCAATGCATGTGAAATGTTCAATGTTTCCTATTATGTATGATATGAATGATATGTGGTATGCTGAAAGTTTTCTGGATGCAGGATGGATGCATGATGGATGCATTGGTGATGTTGATGTTAGTGCGAAAATGAGATGATAACAAAAGGATCCCACAAGCTCACGATCTGATGAGACTTTATTAGAGATGATGATGATGATAGATAGATAGATGATGATGATTGGATGATTTTCTTATCAAGGATTGGGATTTTAAAAGGGAAACTTACCTTATGTTTGATAACACATGTAGATACATGATGCAAGGTATAAAGAACCAGGATGGCATTGTACCTAGTGCGATGGACTTTGACTTGACAAACAGATAGGAGTATTCTTGTTCACACTTGACATACAAAAACCTTGCTAGGGCTGTACCTAACAAAGCAAGTATTCACCAAGTTATTTTACAAGAACATCCAACAAGCACAGCAGACAAAAGATAATGATCGTTGCCCCATTCCTATCTTTCTAAATCCCTCATTCGGATATCATCGAGAGGTCCTTGGAATGAGTGCAATAAGATAAATCAAAAGAAAAGACCAAGTATGAAAACAAGCCAATGTTCTTCATACCTTCAGCCAAAGGGATTTGTTTTGATAGGATAAGAATCCAAGGTGATATCCAAAATGATGCCCATTGTCAGAACGATATATCCTAGGACATGCATTGTATAGGATGATGATAGTTTGATAAGTTGATTGATAGGTTGTTGGTATAAGGTTGGCTGACCTGTTTGAAAATGATCAAGAGTTTGATTTTGTTTTAAAGGTTTGTTGTTTCATTTTATCTTACGATTGAAGCTTGCTTTTATTGACTGCTATGATTGTTTTTGTTTGTTTTGCCAAAGGATGAAGGTGATGATCAGTTTATTATTGATGATTGATTATTGCAGGTGAAAGCGAAACGATAGTGAATTTTTTCAAATATTTGGATTTTTTGATGTTTTGAAATGTTTAGATGCTATTTTGGGGTTTTCAAGATTTTACAAATGTTTTGATTTTTCAATTTTATGATGTTTTTGGATTTTGTGTTTTTTGAATGTTTTCGGATTTTGATGTTTTTTGAATTTTTTTGGATTTTGATGTCTCGGGGGCTGATCAAAGATTAGCCTTGCCTACATTTAAGCTCAGAGACGATGTAGTTCAGATTCTAATCTTTTTGATGAATTTTTATTTTTTTGAGTGTTTTTTGGATTTTGATATGTTTTCAATGTTTTTGGATTTTTCGCATGATTTTGACGATTTAGATATGGATATGTGTGATGATATCAGTGATCTATTTTGGATTTTTTTAAAACCAAGCTAAGGTTGATCGATCAGGTCGATGGATTGATGATGATGATAACATTGTTGAGGATGCACAACAATGCAAGGATAGTGTTAAGCAACACAAGGATTGAGATGTTGATGGGATGGATGATGATAACATTGTTGAGGATACACAACAACGCAAGGATAGTGTTAAGCAAAATGAGATATCCCAAGATGATGATTTTTTGATTGGATTTGATTGATCATGATTGATGAAGCTTGATTTTGGAACAAAAGTTGTTCGAATGATTTGATGTGAAATTTGACATGTAACTTAGATGCAACTGATAGTGATTATTTAGATTGATGTTCGATGAAAGATGAAGACTAATAAGGAATGTCTTCCTATCAAAATATGCCATGGGCTACTAATTTTGATTTTGGATCACAAGTGTTTTGACCAATTTGGATTTCACGTTTGCCAATGTTTGAATCACCACATAAGTTGGAGGATATAGATCAAGATTTATTCTTGAAGCAAGATGCAAATATCTACCCCCAATGTCTAGCAATGTATGGAATGCAATGTGCGGATGCTCAAATAGGTGTATGGATGGATGGCTATGGTAAGGATGCCAAGGATTATCTTGTGATAAGATATTCAGATAAAGAATGCTCATTTGGATAATGCTTCATGGCTCAGATAATGCTGCATAGGATAGGATCAATGAAAATGACCCATGTCAATATGTTTACCATAAGCAAGCGTAAAGCGTGCCCCAAAATCTTAATCAAGATCAAGATAACTTGGATGATGGATGCAGATGGATGAAAATGTATTGGGTCAATGGTTTATGGATGCATGGATTTATTATGGATAAGATGGATGGAATGCTCAATTTATTGTGGATGGGATGAGATGCTTTCACCTGAAGTGGTGCACGTAGATGCTCGATTCTACACATGATGCCTATTTTCTAGGTTTTCATCATGGTCTTGCCCAAAGCACCACTTTAGTGATTTTTACTAGAGGACGATTTTTTTCTTTACTGTTTTCAATCCCCTTTTTTGATTTTTTTGATTTTCATATTTTTTGATTTTTTTGATTTTTTTTGAAAGATTCATGCTGACCCACCTAGTGGTGTCGATGTAGATGCCCCTGTCATAATGTGCCATCGATATCCTACCTGAAGAAGTTGCTTTGCTAAGATACGTGCACTTGAATGCAACTTTTGGGATTCCTGATCTACTTTATTGATACCGGAGTTGACTTTATCCTTGTGCGCACATCACGATAGAGTGCCTTCAGAATCCTTATGATGAAGGGTCGTTTCCAATACATGGTCAATGTGAGAATTGGATATCATGCGTGGAGGCATGGATGGAGTGTGTTTAGGGATAACAGATGGATTGGTTGACAGTTTGGAACCTTTGACTCTCCAAAATTGGGAAGATGAACAATGAAGGGTGGATATGGAAGTGTGCATTGAATTAGGACCAACTACTTGATACACTTTGTACGTCACTTGAAAAGCCTACTTTTGCTTTTGTGGACATCCTTGATGGATACTTTTCCCTTTTTTAGTTTTCCCCATAGTTTCTTTGACTGATGGAGTTTGATAGGGATAATATTTCTTCGTATTCTTTGGTATCTATATGTATTTGATTTGTCCATTATGCTTCTCAGCTTCTTTTGCTTTGATAACATCCTTCGTACTTTGATTCAAATCTTTCTTTTGACATTGGTCCCAATTCATGGATGGGGTGATGGGTGGATGAATATTCATGACATGGCTGGTTGTAGTATTGGCATCAGTTTCACCATAAGGATTCTTCGTGCTTCCTATGTTGACATTTGCTTGAGACAAAGTTTCCCCCAATATGGTGGAATTAGTACCTTCATGCTTTGATTCCACCTGTTCTGAGAGCTCTTGTTTAGAATGCCCTCTCTGATAAATGACCACCGTAGGTGACATTGTTTCCATTTGTTGCTCGACTAACTCTAGAATATCTTTTTTTGTCTTATCTACTTCTTTGAGTGGATAATGTTGGATATCCACATGTCTTGATCCTAATGTTGATAACTCACTTTGACTGTAGGAGTTAATAATCTTCTCTTTTTGTGTAACAAAATGAAGATCATCTACGTGTCCATCCATAGAAAGCATCTCATGGGTAGATGGAGGAATATGTGCTTCATGGATATGATCATCTTGCATAGATAGGAGAGTTTCCATTAGATTATTGTAGCATCTTGAAGATACAAATTCTTGATCTTGAATGATTTCGGAGCTGCTTTTGACATGCTTTGGATCAAGTTCCTGACATGGATCAGTTTCAAAGGATGGATTGCTTACAAAGGGTTCTTGGATGTCGTCATTAGACATGGTAAGTGGTTCAATATCCTCAAGTGTTGAGTTTAGGCTTCCTTCAATATCTATAACCATGAGGTCGAAGGATGTCAATATGTCTTGGAAGGGACCATTGCTAGACCTTGGTGAAATATTTTTATCATGCTTTTGAATAAATTCTTGAGATATGTCCTCTAACTGATTAGGTGATGTAGAGACATTTTCAACATGATCATGGGTTAATGGATTGTGCATTATGTCAATAGGATCAAATAATCCCAACACTCCTTGAAATAGATCACTAAAAAGTGGTTCTTGACGTATGGCGTATTGATCATCAAATGATGCAGAAACATCTTCAATGTGCTCATCGATGGACAGATCTTGATCATTGGTTTTGGAAAATGTGGTGAAGGTATTTCCAATGTTTTCAACCATAAGGTTAAATGATGTTGATGTTTCTTGAATTGGATCATTGTTGAGTATTGTTGGTGGATTTTGATCATGATTGAAAAGTGACTCTTGACCTATGTTGATTTGATCATTGGATGAAGTAGACATAGCTTCAAGGTGCTCATTGATTGATAGATTTTGAACATTGTCACCAATGGTTATCATTTTTTGTGTTTGTGCTTGTGTTTGTTGGGTAGCTTGAGAGGCTTGGGCAACTTGGGTAGCTTGAGCAGCTTGTGGAGCCACCTGATATTGTTGAAGTGCTTGTTGGTAGGCTTGATGTGCTTTTAGTGCGATGTTACGATATTGACTTATTGCACTTGGTTTTGGTGGTAGTGGCAGTGTATTTGGAATTGTGTTGGATGTAGTGATGAGTGATTGAGAAATTCTTGGAGCGATCATGGTAGTGAGGGGTTGAGATATGATGGGTGTGATAGGGGTGGGTGGAGTGATCAAGGTGATAGGAATGGTCAGAATGACCGAGGTGATAGGTCCTTTGGAGACCATATTTTGATTTGTCATGATTGATGTCGTCATTGGATTAGATACCATCTGTTGATGCGATGTCGATGGTATATCCAAAGGATTTGATGTGATGACTTGATTGGTGTTAGGTGGATTGATCTAGATGGAGTGATTGGTGCTAGGTAAAGGGGGAAGCCCTAAACCAAGGAATGATGCTGATATGGGTAATGGTGGTGGAGTTTTCCCTTGGCGCAATGACTCAACTATTTTGGAAAGTGTAGCAATTTGATCTTGCCAAATTTGTTCTTGATTTTGATCTTGACTCCCTTGAAATAGTTGATTTGGTTCTTGTTTAAGCAGATTTGGAGTGTGTGCTTGTGTTTGATTTTGGACAATGTTTTGATTTGGGATGACACTCAGATTTGGTATGATAGGTTGAAATTGACCATTTTTCATGTTTGGAATACTCATATGATTTGCAAATGTATCCATACCAAAGCTTTCCGGATTCATGTTTCAAAAACTTGTGCTTTGTACATTCTCATTTGGCTTGTAGGGATTTGGTGGGATGACGTTGTTCGTTTGAAGGCTCATGCTTTGATTGTTCAGTTGAAAAACTTGTTGGTTTGGATTTAGATCTACCATCAGGAAATGTGTTCCAATCTTTGATTTGGGCTTACTCACACTTGTTGTGCCATTGACATTTGTAGAAGGTAATGATCCCATGTATGGATTGTATAAACTGTGTGAGTTTTGATAATCAATCGGCATTGTAAGGCTTTGAAAGTTCAATTGATTTGGATTACTCATGATGTATGGATCAAGTTTGTATTCCATGTTCTCCTTGTGTTTTGACCTTGTCGCAAAATTGACCCCTAAGGTTCTTAGGACCAATGACGGGATGAAGGATGAAAGGGGGGTGAATGATATGAGTGTTGAATGTTTAAGGACTTTGGATCAATGCTAGACTTAGGGTTTGATTTTGATTTTGTTTGATTTGGGTAATAAAATTTTAAATGCTAAGACGTTAGATGTGATCTTAGGATGAACTTGTTCAAAGGTGTGCTAACTCAATTAAATGTATGAGAAATGATGCATTCCCATACACCTAACTAAACAAGGTGATTTTGATTGTGATGATTTACCCAAGTCTAGAATGATGTTTCCAAAGTTCTAAAGATGTTTGCGTGATGGAGATGATAAATGTTTGGAATGGATGAAGTGTTTGATTTGCTCCTAAATGAACCTAGGAAGGACTAGGCCAAGATAGGGAAGAACATGCCTTTCTCTAAGAGTAATTCAAAATCAAAGGACCAATGTTTGCATGAAAACCATATGACCAAAATATGCCAAGCACATATGTGGGGTCCAATTGATTTAATCTTTGCTTAATGGATTCTTTTTACCAAAAACACACTCTTGATTATATTTTGAATCTAGATGTCTAAAGTCTCAACTTTCCCCTTATCCCACAAAGTGTATTATGTAGAAACCAAGGAAATTTGAGGCAAGAGTTACCTAAAGTTGACTTTAGTAGAAGCAAATTGAGATGAAATCCAAATGTTTAGATGCCTCTAAGGATACGAATCCTAGGGGCAAGCAATAACGTGTGAATGTGTTCAAGGATATTTGCCTCTCCTAAAGGGTTTGCAATTTGGATGATACGTTGAATGTTGGTTTCCAATGTTTTTGATAAACACACTATGTTTTCAAACCAAGAACAAGTACAAACCCTATGGATGTGTAAGACAATATTTGTTGAATCCCCACTTGGACAAGTCCAGCTATGCTTATCTTTAGCGAATGGTTAGGTGCTTGACCCCACTGGCTCCCCTCCACGACTCATTAACGTCAATCTGGGCAGCCAAACATCAACACCCATGAAACTCCCATGGCATGTTTTCCATTTCTACTAAAGATCGTAAAAGTGTGGGGTGGCTTTAGAACGACCGTTCTTGCACCAACAAATAGATTAAGGATTTTGGAAAATTCTAGCACATGGGTTCTAGTAAGGACTTTCTATTCGTAGGAGTTGACCCAATGTGGCAAGAGTCCCCTTTTGGATCCATTTTGTCGGAGTCAATCGCGTGATATTGGCATTTCTTCCAATATCCACATTTATATCCCGGCTAGAAATACTCTTCGCTTTAGAGTGTTACCGGTTAAGTCGTTCCCTTGGGTGAGTAATTTTTCCCCAAGGCAAGCCCTCTAAGATAAACAAAAGCAAGCAAAGACAAAATCCGTAACTCGATCAATCTTTGATGGCACAAAGAAAGAGAATATACGTGAAAATGCCCCTACTCACACTCGCACAAGATATTGTTCAATTTTAAACCCAAATTGAAGTGTGTATGGGAAATTATTTACGCAACTTAATATCACCAAAAGCCTTTTGATTCTCAAGATCGCCATGAGGTGCAAGAGAAGTGCATACATCTTTTGATGATATTACTTTGTGTAAATAATTACAAAACAATAAAGGTGCACATTCATTTTATCCTTCAAAGCAATGATTTGATTCATTTTTTAGAGCACCAAATGAAGTGTGAGAAATTTCCTTGTTCAATTTGTTAACTTTTAAATAAAATCTAGTCAATGTTGCCTAAAGTTCGTTTTAACCCTTATGCAATGGAAAATTGAAGTGTTCCTTTAAAGAGACCAAAAAGATTTGAGTTGATCTAAAACATAAAACTAAAGCGTAAATGGAAGCTCTTTAAAGCATTTAAAAATGCTTTTTCAATCTTTAATTTTGATGTTCAATTTTCGAGCTTGAGCAATTTCGCTTGTTTTTGTTTGATTCCCACGCTTGACTCTGATGTCAACCTTTGTCTTAACACTTTGAGGAAAACCACCATTTCTTTCTTGATGCAAAACCCTTGAGCTAGCAAAATCCCTCCTTGTTTTTCCTTTGTTTACCTATAAGATAAAAAATAAGATAAATAAGTTTTATTTCAAGAGATCAAAGATGCATGTATCATCACAAAAAAAATCATGCTTGTCATGCAAAGAGATCACAAGATACCAAACTAGTAACCATTTCTTACTATTACACAAGTTTATGTAAAGCTTCAATGAGAGTACATAATATCATGCTTGCAGAGGTTTTAGAGTTAAAAAATTAAAAAAAATCACAACTCTAAACATAAAGATGGCATAATCAACATATTTCTAGCAAACACCCAAATTACAAACTACCATTTTAGCTACAAATCATAAGAATCAATAGTAAAGTCACAAGAATTGGTAGTTAACATAGACAAACTGCGAACTGATTATTCTTTAAAACGCAAGTTCAAATCACAGCAGAGCACAAAAACCAACAGTAATGAATGTGTTTCAGTATTTAATGAAATATACAAAACTTAATGCGCTCCAAGGGGATTGTCAACTTAATGCAATTTAAACTATTTGAAAATTTAACAAAGACCCAAGATCTATGGTCCCAGCCAACGCCTTCCTCTGTCACCATTAAATGAAGCCTGTCCTCAGTTCGTTTGGAGAACTACTCAACAAGATATTTGGTTTTAATGCTCTATTTTGGGCAATTTTGCACGTAGCCAATTGCAAAGATGTTACTTATCATATAATATATTGTCTCGTAATTCTACGCACAGTCAACAGTCAGCATTAGAGATTTATTTCAAATAAGATACGTTAAAAAGAAGCTCATCATTAAAGAAAAATCTAATGATTCTTTCTTATTGAATGCTTTAAAGAGGCTAGAGCAAGCTTCAATAAGTGATTTCCTTAGTCACATATGTCAATCATCGAAATTGCTTTCAGCTGTCCCATTTACCAGACCAAACCAGAATTGCAGCCACAATATGAAGAAAAAGACGCACACCCTCCAACACTGCCACTTGCGCGCTCCTCTATCCATGTGCATAAAAGGAATGATGGTATATCTTCAAGTATCTGAAATGAATGGAAGAGACATACGCATACATACCTAACTTAAAAGTCTACGCACAACCTCTATCATTTAAAAAAAAGCCAACAACAATTTAATATTGCATCTTGGGCAGTAAGTGTTTAAAATGTAGACAGTTTAGAAGCATAGACAAAGCGCGTGGACTGTTTGACAGTCTAGAAGTATGGACAAAGCGGGTGGACTCGTTTGATAGTCTAGAAACATAGACAAAGTGCGTGAAATGTCTAACAATAAAATGGTTAAGACTTCTTTCTGTTTTAGATCCATCTTTATGGTCTGTTGAGATTGAGATTGGTGAGCGTAGCTTTATTGGAATGCCTTTTGTTCTTCCTTCAGACAGTAATTGGATCAAGGACAATGGTTCAAACTTCTATTTTAGTCTGAGAGCAAAAGATATTAAACCAGTAAAGGCACCAGGAGATGGAAAAGGCACTGCCAAAGCAGTATTGGATGCGATTGCAGAATAGGAGAGTGAGGCAGAAAGGTCATTAATGCATAGGTTCAATATTGCAACAGAGTTGTTGAAACAAGCAAAAGATGAAGGTGAGCTCGGACTGGCTGGAATCCTTGTTTGGATGAGATTCATGGAAACCAGGTAGCTTACATGGAACAAACAGTACAGTGTGAAACCTCGTGAAATTAGTAGTGCTCAAGACCGTCTGACAGATTTACTACAACAATATTTTTTTTTTGAGATCAACCTCACAATCAGGAAATTCTATGCCTTATTATGTCAAATTTTGGTCGTGGAGGTCAAGGTGATGTTGGACAACGTATCCGAGATGAAATCTTGGTGATCCAGCAACACAATGAGTACAGTCTCCAGTGCTATTGTTGTTTCCTCACTCAAACCAGATGCAGTGAAAACACATCAATAGCAACAACAGGAACAAAAGAAAGAGTAGGATCAACTGTCTCCTCATGTACTAGTAAGAAAGACTACCTTTGTTAGGAGACCGTCTCTATCTTCTTTATCAGATTTGAGCAACCCGTCAACTCCCAAAGGCGTTGAAGATCTGAGACAGAACTCTGGATCCAATTTACTGGTTTTCACTTTGTATGAACTGGAAACAATTACCAAAGGTTTTCAGAAAGATTATGCAATGGAGGTCTATGCAATGGAGATCTATGCTCTGTCAACTAGTAATAGATTCAAAATATCAATGTGGAAATTATGCGTGATGTTGACAACGAGAAAATGAATGACTATGCTTTGAATGAGGTACTTTTACATAAGATCAATGGGCCAGTAATTAATAGCTTTCAAAGATTTCTAAAGCTAATGTAATTAGCCGGTATATGAAGAAGAAAGAAGACAGCGAGTAAAGAAAAACATTCAAGAAAATGCACTTGTTGGGTATAGACACATAGCAAAATACGTAGAGTGCATTTATATCAGTCAAATGTTGAATGTCAGAATTTAAAGGATACCTCAAACTCTTACGTTATAGAAGCTTAAAATGTCTCAACATTAGATCAGGATCCCTGAAAAAAAAATAATAATGCGTGTGGGCTAATCCGCAGGCCTAAATATCATATTTTGTTATTAGAAACATTGCATCGCTCATAAATACATGCCAAAGCATTGGGTAAGTTAAGTATATGGCTGTTTAAGCATAGAGCAGATCTCAAAAACTCTAAAGCAATCAATTATAGCTGAAATACACGACATTTGAGACAATAGATATTAATTTCAAGAATCAAGATGCAGCAATGTAAACCACAAGTAATGAAACAAAAACCAAAGGCAATTGGTTGATGATGCCCTCCTTCTAGCACCATATGTGAGCATGTGATAAAATCTGCAAACACTAAACCTCAAGCATGGGTTAATGACCTACAAATTCATCAAAATACTCCTATGAAATAATGCAAAATGTTTCCTAACATGATAACAAAACAAACTAAACTGAAAGCATGAAAGATACATAATGCACACTTATCTCATAGTGGATTCGTGCTACTTTGATGTGAAAAGTAGCCATTTCCCAACCCTTGATTAAGTTCCATGATATGATATGTTGATGATCAAAATGATGGATGGGAAAAATCAGTTCTCAAGGAGAGTGACTTTGCAAGAGATTGTGGAGGATTTGCTTGAGGATGAAGCCTCTATTTAAAGATTTTCAAATGCTGAGTGTTGAAGAGGGACCAATGTGGGACTAAGATTAGAAAAATGAGAGGAAGACACTTGTCAAGTGGTGAGTGCTTGATGCAAGTGCAAGATTTGAGAAATGTGCCCAAGAGGGGGGAAATTTGAATTCAAATATGTGCAATAAATTTTGAGAGGGGGACAAGAAAATGAGAAATAAATGCAATGTTGGAGGGACAAATCAACTTGTCATATTTTTCAAACTTGAGGGAATATTCCCCATAAAAGCCATGTTGAGTGAAATTGAGGGTTTTAATAAAGCAATAAATTGATTTATTTGTGCAAGTGGAATAATCTAGAGAATGCAAGTGGGATGAGATTAGCATTTAATCATGGTTAGATTAAATTAATGATGATTAGGTTAGTTTGACTTTCATGACTTAAATATTTCATTTATTTAAATCAAGAAGGATGGAAGATGCATTTGGATTTGATTAAATGAATGTTTGATTTATTTAATTAAAAGTTGATGTGAGACAAGTTGATTTATTTAATAGTCCCAATTTACCTAGTGAATGGATTTGTTGCATTTGATTTAATGAGTGGATGCATAATGTTAATTTTGCATGTCTACAGAAACCATTTCTCATTCAAAACCTTCTTTTCAGTGGAGTAATGTTTGATTAACTTGTTAGGAAATGAATCTAAATTCAACAGAGTATCAAGGTAATTGTTTGAAAAGTATTCTTGGAATATTTAATTTCTAATACTTCATTGAAATTACTTAAAATATATTCTTACATAAACCTTACTTATATCTTTGAAAAAGCTAAGATCGTGTCCTGATTATCATGTCTAAGATCAAATCATTTGAAGATTATTTGGGGGAACTTGATACATATGCATTTATATTTCATCACATGGAAGGAAAATCAGGAATTTTGCTTATTAAAATATTAAATAGTGGTGGCTTTTTATATAAAGTGTTCTTACCGTCGTTGATGTAATAGTAACCCCCCTTGCCAAATCATCACGCTTGTATCATATTTGCATTTGAGCTAACATTTATGATGAAGATTACATGATTCAAGAAGTGTTCAAGTAAAAATCTGTCACAATCAAGAAAGAATTTAATGCTAGAGTTTTTGGTGAGTTACAAAATTGTAATGTGATCATTTTGTATTCATTTATCTTATTTCATTTCATTTATATGTTTGAATACCAAAACAGGGTTTGAACAAGGCAAACCACTATTCACTAACAATCATTGTAGGTCTAGGTGTATGACACATTGAGGATCAAGCCTTTCTTGTGCAAGCATCATTAGGAATCCATGCTTGTTGGATGGAATAATAGAAATATCTGAGTATGTAAATGCAAACATTTTTTTATATACCTTCTTTTTAACTCTTTTATAATATTATTTTCTTATCGATTAAACTACTATGAATTATTGATTTTAGAAGTAAGCATTCTGGGTTGAAAGGCATAGGCATGTGTACATTCAAACACAACTAGGAGTACTTTCATGAAGCTTTACCTGTTTTGTTGTGTTTGACAGGGTATTTGTGTGATATTGGAGAGGTCAATGGAAGTAAAATTGTCTTACTTGCAAATACTTGGGATCGATTTATGATAATGTTGGCATTACCTTAATTTCCTATGCAAGGATGATGCATTGGTGAAACTTGAAAATGTTACTTGGAGATTTATGCGACTTGTAAAAGAACTTCCTTATGCTCCTTATTATGTGTGATATTCTAGATATCCTGTAATATTTAATGAATGGTCATTCCAATGTTATAGTATGCTCATTTATCGAGAGGCATCTTGTAACCATTGAAACCTTGTAGCCAATAAGGCTCTTCTAGTGCGACATTTCTTTAAGCCAGTGGCACACTTTTATGAGTGGTTTCTCATCACTATGAAGGTTTTCCACTCATGAAAATCTTTGTATTATGGTTTCTTTGTGGGTGTATTTATGATCTTTCTTTTCCCTTAATTTCATTATAGTATTTGAATTTACATGTATTGATGAGATGATCATTCATGTTTAAGCCTATATGATTAAATCTAATAATAGCACCGCCTTGTTTTAATATACTCAGATTCATTGATGTATGTTATTCCATTTGGTTATAGTGATGAAAGTAATTTAATATTTTCTAAAACTTAAGGATATAATTATGTGTTTTTTTGGTCCTATAATTTTTATTAGAGCACTCAATTTCAACACTCAGGCCTCGAGTCTTTTGTGCTTAGTTTGCATAGAAGTATATGAACCTATTTTATTGTATAGTGAACCCTACTATGGGTAATTCTTTGATGGTTAGTTGGAACTGATCAGAAGTTTAGATTTAATTCGATTATTAAAAAATATGGAGGTGTGAGATCTCTTCGCCATAGTTGTGTTTTTATAAGAATTGCTAGTAATATTGATGGTAGCTAATTGAAGTAAGCCAAGATGGATAACCTATGGTGACAACCCTTGAATGGTGATGTGGAAATAAAAGTGAAATAATAAGAGAAGTATATTATGAAGAGAGATCTCTCTGATGACGTAAAGGATGAAGGAGTTGACAAGATACAAAGTAAGAAGAAAAGAAGAAATTTCTGGTGAGAGGAAGAAGAAAGAACACCTTTGAAGTAGATGAAGTTGATGATAATGGAAAATATTGGTTGACCCTTCTCAAAGGTAGGAAACATAAGAGGGATTCTTAAGGTGAGAATGTTTGTAATGTACCAGGATTTAGGAAAATTGATTGTTGAGCAACATCTAATTCTCACAAGATTTGGACCTAATAGAATCCATGGGATCTTTCAAAAATGTAAGGTTATGAGGTCTTGAGAATATTCATTGGTAATTCAAGATAGAAGTTGATTAGATAAATATCGTGATTTTTCTATTCGACAAGGTAGAAGCGATTGAGGTGATGAATCTTATATGCTTGATTGTTTTTAGTGAAAGTATTTGTATGTATATGTACTATATTCAAGAATGATACTTGTGCAATAATGTACTTCTCATGCATCGTGTGAGTGACGTATCTGTATGAATGATTGTATTCTTATCTCAAAAAATTGATGCTTTAATTATTCATTTTTTACACTTGAACATGAAATGTTCACTATACTAATGTGAGTGATTCATATTTCATATTATTGTTGTTTTTGTGCAAGTGATGTACTAGAATAAGTTATTGATTCATTTGTGTGGACAAAGCACTTGAGTGATGATTACGTTTCTTAATTTGAGTGTGAAATAGACTTTTGACACTCATTGTGTTTATCGGATCAAGTAATGATCACTATAACTATACTACTGTGACTTATGCATATTGCACCTTTTCTGCAAGCAACGCGCTTGTGTGAGAAATGCACTTACCATATTCATTGTATAAAAACTTAAATGAGTAATGCACATTGTTTACAAAACATGTTCCATATTTTTGCGAGTGAGGGAATATACGTAAATAATGTATTCATACCCTATGCGAGTTAGGCACCAGAGGTTATGTATTCTCATTTGTTATTCATTCTTTGTGAAATTGAGCATGTTATGCACTATTATATCATCTGGTTCTTATTCTATGCAATTTAAGTTTTCTTGTTGAAAGTGTTGTGTGACATAAATTTTAAGCTTTCCTTCTGGGACAGGATGTCAAATGTGGATAAACAAAGAAGGTGATCTTCTTTTCCAAGATCAACCAAATTATATATATATATATATTCTTTGGCGAAAGCGCATATAAGGCATCAGGCATGCATCGAGAATTTCTCCCCTGCCCTATTATTATTGGTTTCTAGGTGCCTCATGTAGGGTCGGGTGTTCTTTGAGTTAGAAAGAACCTCGGGGAAGGGTTATGCTTCATGGTTGGGTGGTAAAAGCACCTTAACCATGCTTTGAACTTCAGCTTGCGGAAGACCATTAGGTTATGGCATTTGAAGATTGATTAAATTTATATTTCATTTATGAAATTCAGAAACTGGATATGTATCATAGCATGAATCATTGAATGACTTGTTTAGTCAATTAATGTAATGCACTTCTCTTGGATGCATTCTTGTTGCATTTGTTAAAAGGTAAAGGATTATGCATGCCATACATTGACGAAAATCCTTGTTAATAGAAATTTACTTTTCCAATTAGAGATTGAGATTTACTTTTTGTTGATAAATTTAGTAATAGGTGGAATCAGTGTCAAGCTCTTGATGACCTTCCTGACATTTAGTATTTTGGGTTGCTATGGTAATCAACTCGAAGCTTTTGTATTAGTAAGCGATCTTATCTTTGATGCTTGTAATCATGTTGATCATTGTTTGTAACTTGTTTATCTTCTTACCTTTCATGTTGTTAATCAAAAGGAAGACCTTAATGCAATTGGTTTGCATTTTCTGATTACTAAGACTTTTCTTTTTGATTAGTGTTTTCATTTACTAATAATGATAATAGATAGTATGGGGTGCTTGTTGTTCATCATAAAGGTAAATATTTTGATGTCTCATGTGATTAGGCATGTTGACAAAATGATCATAATTATTTTCCTTCTATTAGTAAATATCTTTGAACATGAAAAATATTTGCATAAGATAGAAGATTGTATGAAGTAAATTGAATTAGATGCAGGTTTTTATTAGATAAGGTAAATAGAGTGAATTGATGAAGCCATAATGTACTAACAAGGTGTGCAAGTGTATGGATGCTAGTCACAAGAATTTTGTTGTGGCGAAGAGTTAGGTGATGGAAGTAAATGATATCTTTGTCAGGTGGGCTACTTTTGACATTAACGTAAAACAGAATTAAAGAGGTATGAAATTTTACCCTTAGTCAAGTTGATCATTGGGACGATGATTCTTTAAGGGGGGAAGGATGTCACGACCCCTATTTTTTATGGTTCATATTTTACAACGTTTGATTAAATTAATTGGTGGTGAAATAAAAATGTAATGAAATAAAAAGGAATTAATTATAATTTAATTATATATTTTATTTATTACAAATTAATGATAACACTTGGGTATGTGCAGGATGATCATGGAAAAAATAGGCCCTTAAGAGGCGAAAAATTCAGAAAAATTAGAGTTAGGCAACTTGACGTAAAAATTTGAATAAGTTATCTATATTATTTCAAAATATATAAGAATAGAATATGTAGCAAATTGAATTTAGTTTCTAAACTACTAGGTTTTTTTTCAAAATCTATTTGGTGAAAATTTGAAATTTCAATCAATTAGTACTTAAATTCCGAGGGGAAAAATAAGAAATAGGTGTGCAATGGACCACCCTAACCACAATAAAATGATAATATTTTTTATAAGATTTTAGACAGAAGTAGAGGACTCATGTCGGATGTGATGCATATTTTTTTGTAATTTTTTTCCAAGTAAATAATTTATTATGAATTTTTTATTACAATTTTTAAAAATATAAAAACTCGTATGTCTGACCACCTTAACTTGGTCAAAACTTCATGAAATTCAATTTCTATTTTTTAATCCTATATTATGTGAAGAAATAGAATGTGATGCATGTTTTGGATTCAAAAATGTGATCTTGTTTGAAAGCTATAGATGTTTTTCAATCAGCCTATCAATTAGGACTTTAGTGGTATTTCAAATAGAAAATGAATAATAATTATTTATTAAATTCAAAGTAAAGCATAATTTATATTGTTGGAAATCAGGGAATCTCCATTAAAAACCCTTTTCATTTCATCAATTTTTGGTTAAAAAAAGTCGAAAGCCACATACCCTACAAATACCCATCACATTGCCACTTTTTGGACCATCATGATCCTGCACATACCCACTTGGTTAATTTAGAATAATTATTTTTATTTCCAATTGAATGAACTTTATTTGTTATTTATTTGGAGTAGATATTTAATTTGTGAGTGAATAATATTTCTTTATTTTCTAATTAAGGATAAATATTTCTTTTGCAAAGTAAAAAATAAAAATGGTTTTTTCTCTCACTATTTAGTGTGAGTAAATTATTTAGTTGCAATTAAAATAGAACTCTTTACTGTTATCAAAGGTAAATATTTTGCATGGAAAAGAAATATGAATTTAACTTTCAAGATTTGGTTACTGGAGAAATCTTTAAAAGAAGGGAAAATCAATAGTGGAAATACACAATTGTTTTCATAACTTTTCTTGTTTTCTCTGCACAATATAATTGGAAATGGGCACGGGGAAGCACAAAAAAACATGGACTATGGAAGAGAAGAGGAAAAACCATAAGAAGAGTGGACAAGAGCATTTTCCATGTTATTTATTCTCTCCAATGTATTTTAGTTTCCAGTACGAGAATTGAGAATGTCTACTAAAAAAATGAACACTCTCTTTTAAAACTCCAATTGTTTATATTGTACAAAACTTGTGTTCAATATGCACTTGTTTGAATATCTATATTATCTCTATTATTTTTTTGAAAAAAAACTTTTTCTCACTATTTTTTTTTGTATAAACCATATACATGTCTGTATCTGGAAACACTTGGCTGTTGAAAATTTTCCTAGTTCAACTTAAACATACTGGACCAATAAATATAATAATAATAATACCTATTTATAGATATCTATAAAGAACAATAGGTATATTTGTGAATATATAATATTATTTTGATACTTATCATGAAACAAAGATATGTATATATATAGAGTAAATCAAAGTTTTGTAGGGCACTGTTATAGCTTTTCCTCAGTTTAGACTGGAACTTCTTTAGTTATTCAATATTTTTGAAATATCTAGTAGACCCATGAAAGTGATGTGATCATGGGAAACATATATCTGAGTAAACATAATAGGAAAAACTAAATGTAAGAATTAAAAGAAAGAACTGATTCCTCATAAGGCATCCTTTGGGCCTCTTCTCCTTTTCATGAAGAGCTTTGAAGAGAGAAACCTTGACAAGATTTGAAGGCCACCACATGGCAACATGCTCCACTAAATATCTTCTAAAGATTCCTACTCATCCAAATCCTAGTATCTGTGTTAGTGAGAATAATAAGAAAATCAATGAACAAATCCAATTTCTCATTGTAGAAAATCATGACTATATTGACTATATGAATATCATACACATTGATAGCACCTGAATTAGCAAAAAATGTAATAAGCACATGCTCCTTCATGTTAAATGGTTCTAGATTCATAGAGAACTCCCTCTTGCTTAATGTGGCTGCCATTATCCGAACAAGAGGGAGTACTGCACTTTGAGCCAAGATTGAAATTATAGACAAGGGGGTTCATTCTGTACTAAAAGATTTGATTTTGAAATGTTAGCAATACACATGACAAAACACCAAAGACCCACATTCTAAAGGTAAAAGTAGGCATGCTTGGGTCATTTGTTGTAGGTATAGTAAGTTCCACCTGTTCAACTGATGATTGTTCACCTTCATCCCATGTGGAAACAAATCTATTATCTTCTTCCATGTCGATGGGTTTCACAGGATCCACATCCTCCTATGAACTTTTGTCACCTTCTTCATCTTCTATGTTGCCTTTCATTGTAAAAGAGTGATTGACTTCCAAAGTAGCAGAACCTTCCTTTCTTCGTTTACTGAGCTGAAATGAAGCAAAGTAGAGGCCAAAGCACCGATTCTTTTAAATTTTTCCCTTTTTATAATAAAACTCAATATGCCATGAGTCAAGTGGCTTAACAATTTGTTTATCTTCTCTTTATTTCTACCCTTTGCAATCATAGTGGGATCAAAAGAACAAAAAGAGAGCTTTAGATAATGTATCTGTTATGATTAAATATCGATGTTGAGAATATGGAAGATTAAAAGAGACATGGAAAATACTTAAGGTATAGAATTCAATTGTGATTCATACACAAGGAAGATTAACATCAGTAAAGGTATCTTCCTTCCCTGTTCATCATTTAATGAATAATTGATACACATATTCATCTTTATAAGGTGCATTATCTTTTCATAATTTTGACTATGTTGTATCATTTGGGAAAAAGGTTAAATAAGAAGCATTAAAATAAAAAATTTGGTCTAAAGATGGCTGCAGCGCTGCTCTTCGTCTGCAGAGCTAGGGCACCCGCGCCCTAGCTCTTTTCCTGCTTTTTTCTGTCTCTGCGTTGAGTGGGTGGGGTGTTGCTTGCGTGCTAGGGGGCGTTTCTTCTAGTGTTTTTATGGGTGGGTTTGGGGGGCGTTCAGTGACTGGGGGTCTCTTTTGCCCCCGGCCATTCTCCATCCCTTTTCTCTGGTGTTTGGTGCATGAGGCTAGGCTTTTGGCCGTGGTTGGGGAGTGTAGGGTGTCAGTTTTGCTTGCTTGCTGGAAGGTGGGGTTTGGTGTGGGGTGTGGAGCTTTGTCTGGGGTTGGAGCTGGCTTGGTGTAGGGTTTTGCCAAGTGGCCAGTGGTTTGCTTTTAGCTGAAGGGTGTGGGTTTGGGTAGTGCCTCTTCCTTTCCCCAATGGAGCTTGGGGAACCTTCGAGGGAGGGAACTAAGTTGGATTTCCGTGCTGCTCTTGGCTCGAATCCCTTTCCTTCGAGGGCTCGTCTTCATGATAATAGTTTATTTTCTCAGAATTTGGAGAAGAATGAGGTTGGTTCGTTAGGAGGGTTTCATGTACCCAAGATTAACGGATGCCTCGAAAGGTGTAAAGAGAGGCCGAATGTGGTGATCCCAATGGAGATGCTCGCTGAAGATATTGAGTACTACTCACACCATTCATTGTAATGCAAATTTTTGGGTTTGAAAATTTCGTTGCAATTTTTGGAGTCCTGGGCCAAGAGGACTTGGATGCCGGTAGGAGAGATGGAGATTCGGCTCCTAGCCAATAACTATTTCATGGTCACGTTTTATTGCATGGCAGATAGGATCAAGGTTTTTGAAGGAGTCCCTTATTTTTACAATCAGGTGGGCTTGTTTATCAAGCCATGGCATGCGGGATTCAATCCGGCCGAGGAGATTCCTAGTCGAGTTCCAGTCTAGGTCAGATTGCCAAGGCTACCGGTCGAGTGCTGGCGTGAAGATGTTCTGCATCTTCTTGCCTCAAGGCTTGGTAAACCTGTTGGTTCATCGCAGCAGACGCAGTTCAAAAAGGTAATGACATTTGCTCGATTTTGTGTGGAAATTGATTTAAGTAAACCTTTGCTAGATTCTCTTGAAGTGAGTGCAGGCTCTCACTCATGGGTTCAACAACTTGATTATGAGACCTTACCCTTTAGATGTCGGTTGTGTCATGAATATGGCCACTTACTGCGTAGATGTCCAAGGGCCAAGCCTTTGGAGACTAATGCTTCACAGCCTCCTAAGAACCCTTCTGGGTTGGATAAGGGTAAGGGTCCTATTCTGGAAGGTGGTGCCGGGGAGGGTGGTTTTATTCCGGTCAGGAATCGGAATAGAAATAAGGGGCAGAAGAGGACTCTCAAAGAAAGACAAGAAGAGGACACTTTTAATAGATTCGAGGTATTGGATGATTTTAGTCAGCAGGAAGTGAATCCGGGTTTGGTGGACTTGGATCAAGGGACTATGGAAGTTGAACAGCATGGGTCTCCTATTCGGATAGTGCAAGTTTCTCAGCAGGAGGTGCATACGGGTTTACCAAATGTAGTGCAGGATGGGAAAGATCTAGGGCTTGAAGGGCTCTATTCAGAGGTTCTTTGTGCTCCACAAGTTGAGGAGACTGGGATTTTGGAATCAAACCATCAGTTGAGGGCTCCGGAGGAACCAAGTTGTGTTGTTGTCCCAGAAAAAAGCAAATATGCTTCGGCCCACCACTCTCGGAGTTCGGGCTCAGAGTTAGGTAAGAGTAATAAGTTGTCTTCGCAGTTGGGAATTCTTCAGAAGGATCTAAAAAAAGGTGGGACAGAAAAGGTCTCTAAGCTTGGCAGGAAGAAGGATGTGGAAAAGATCAAAATGATAGGGGAGAACTTGGTGGAGTCAGGGTCGGTTGAGACCTTGGATTCTCCTTTTTCGAGCCCCTTAAAATGATTGTTTTATCTTGGAATGTAAGGGGCTTGAACAGTGGCCCTCGACAAAATTTTGTTCATGATTTGGTTAGAAGTCAATCTCCTGATGTGCTCTTTCTCCAGGAGACTAAGCTGTCGGTTGAAAGTATGTTTGGTTTGATGCCTAAGCTATGGGGTAATGGTGAGTGCCAATGTATTGGCGCATAGGGGGCTTCTGGGGGAGTGGCTTGTTTATGGAATCCTCAGAAGATTTCTCCTCTTTGGTGGATGTCCTCCAAGTCATCTCTCTCCATGATTGCTTCCTGCTTTGAGTCAGGGGAGGCTATATTTTTCTCCAATATTTATGCGCCTCCTGAGCTTCATGGTAAGCAATTATTGTGGACCCATATCAGGTTTGTTAGAAGTATGGCTCCTTACCATCCATGGATAATGGCAGGGGATTTTAATGCTATCTCTAAGTTGGAGGAGAAACGGGGTGGTATTGCGAGGCTGGAGCCTTCTGCTCTTCTCCTTCAGGATAACATTTCAGCTCTAAATCTAGTTGATATCAAGCCTAGTAATGGCCAGTTCACTTGGACTAATCCGAGGATTGGGGAGGATTGCATTGCTGAGCGTCTTGATCGTTTTCTTGTTTCTTGTTACTGGGTTGGTGGTTTGTGGTCCTCTATGTCTAAAATTTTGGACTGGAGGGGTTCAGATCATTGGCCTGTCAAGCTCACAATCTCTTTGGCTCGTGTGCCTTGGTCTCCTCCTTTTAAATTCTAGCTTATGTGGCTTAGGGATCCCTCTCTTCATGACTACGTGGCTGAATGGTGGAGGTATGGTAGACCTTCCTATGGTACTAAAATGTATACTTTTGCTAAGTTACTTCAATTTGTCAAGTATCAACTCAAATGATGGAATTGACATTGCTTTGGAAACATTTTCCATGCGAAGGCTGCTACTCAGGCAGAGTTGGCTGGTATTACGAGGATGATTAGGGAGGATGGGATGACTGAAGTGCTGCTTTTGGAAGAAGCCAATGCTCTGAAGCTGTTGGAGGAGTGTGAGCTAAGGGAAGAAATTTTTTGGAAACAAAAGGCCCGGGTTGATTGGTTACTGGAAGGAGATAAGAATACTGCCTTCTTCTTCAATTCGGTGAAAGCCAGGAGACATGGCAACTCTATTTCTGTTTTAGTGAATGACAGGGGTGAGCAGCTTTCCTCCTCTCAGGAGATCTCTAATGAAGCAGTTCAATACTTTGCTTCTTTATTCAAGGAGGAGGAGCGAAGGAGTTTCGATGAGGAAATTCAAGTCCTATCGTGTATCCCTTATCTTGTTTCTAGAGAAATGAATGAGCATCTTATGAGTGACATCTTGCTTGATGAACTGGAGGGTATAGTGTTTTAGATGAAGAAGGGGAAAGCCCCTGGCCCGGATGGCTTTCTGATTGAGTTCTTCTAAGAGTTCTGGGATATTATCAAATTGGACTTGTTAGCAGTTGTGCAGGAGTCTCAATCAAATAAGCAAATGCTACGGGCTCTCAATTCCACCTTCCTAGCTCTCATTCCCAAGCGTGAGGGTGCTGATAGGTTAACGCATTTTCAGCCTATCTCTCTGTGCAATGTGATTTATAAAATTATCTCTAAATTGATGGCTGACAGGTTGAAAAAGTGGCTTTCAGTGTTGATTTCTGAGGAACAGGGCGGTTTTGTGGAAGGTCGGCAAATTTTGGATGGGGTGGTGATTGCTACTGAAACTATCCATTCTATGGCCACTTCCAAGGTTAAGGAAATGTTTATCAAATTGGATATGGCTAAGGCTTATGACAGAGTTCAGTGGTCCTTCCTTCAGAAGATTCTTGGTGCTTTTGGATTTGGAGAGGATTGGATTAGATGGGTAATGAGCTGTGTTACTACAACTTCCTTTTCTGTGTTAATCAATGGTGAGCACTCAGAGCTTTTTGGTGCGTCTCGGGGTTTGCGCCAGGGAGACCCCTCTCTCCCTATTTGTTTATCCTTCTTGCCGAGGGTCTGGGACGCTTGATGAGAAGGCATGTGGAGCTGGGGCTTATTTCAGGATGGAGATGGAATGGTGGCTTACCTTCACAGTCTCATTTGTAGTTTGTGGATGACACAGCTTTGATGGGTCTGGCATCTATCAGGGAAGCTACTAATATGCGTAAAGTGTTGGATGTTTATCTTAATGCCTCGGGCCAATTGATCAATGAGGAAAAGTCCTCCATCTTTTTCTTTAACACTCCTAAGCCCATTCAGAGGAGGATTGCTCACATTTTGAGATTTCAGATTGGGTCTCTCCCCTTGACCTACCTTGGTATTCCGATCTTTGTTGGAAGACCTCATAGGGATTCTTGGCAAAATATTCAGGATAAATTTCGTGTGAAGGTTAATCATTGGACCCACAGATGGTTGTCCTTTGTTGGGCGTGTTCAGTTGCTCAAGTCTGTGGTGCAGGCTCTCCCCATCTACAGGTGCATGATCCAGGTTTCCCCGGTGAGTTTCATTAAGGAGTTGGATTCTCTTGCTAGGCAGTTTTTATGGGCTGGTAGCCTACAGTCTTCCAAATGGAGTCTTATCAAGTGGGATACTATTTGTAGCCCGAAGCAGTTCAGAGGGCTTGGTTTAAGGCAGTCTTTGTTGTCCAGCATGGCTCAAGCTGCTAAGTTGTATTGGCGCTGGTGTGTGGAGCAGGATCATCTCTGGGCTAGAATTCTATCTCATAAGTATTTTCCAGGGATCCCTCAGTGTGATATTCCCCGGTACTCCTTGAGGGGGAAAGGTTCGGTGATTTGGGGTACTCTCAAGAAAGGGGCTGATCTCATGAAGGATGGCCTTTTTTGGATTTGCAAAAGGGGGACGGAAGCTCTCTTCTGGTCTGATTCTTGGGATGGTTTTCCCCCCATTCTTTCCCAGTTTCCGAACTTGGTAATTTTATGCCAGCGGTTCCTCGAAGCTGGTTGGTCAAGGGTGAGTGATTTTAAGTCCGTCTCTACCCGAGATCAGCTGAGAATGGTGAGATGGAAGAGCCCTGGCGAGTGGCCTGATGTTGGTATGGAGGAGGACTGTGCTGAGTTGCACAAAATCCTCTCCAACAGGAAATGTAGTTCCCTGCAGGAGAAGGATGTTCTTTCATGGTCTCCTAATCCTAAGGGTGTCTTTACTATTGCTTCTAGATATCAGAGATTGTTATCTCACAGGCTTGAGGGGGGGAGGTTCATTGGTGGAAGAGAGTGTGGAATAAGTTCTCCTGGCCAAAGTGTAATTGATTTCTTTGGACCCTGGCCTGGAACAGGTGCTTGACGTGGGACAATATTCAGAAGAGGGGGTTTCAAGGCCCTTCTATTTGTGTTTTGTGCGGGGCAGCGGAGGAGGATTCTTCCCACTTGTTTTTTTGATGCCCCTTTGTTTTGCATCTTTGGCATATTTGGTGGGAGGCCTGGAGAATCCCGTGTGTTCATGCCTCTTCACTGGTGGAGTTTTGGAACAGTGCTGGTAGACCTCCTTCTGGGACCTCTTTCCTGCAGGAGGTGTGGTATGTAGGTCCTACATTCATATTGTAGCAGATCTGGTAGAATGAAATCGTAGAATTTTTCGGGGTGAAAGGTTGATATTCCAACAAGTTTGGCAAAGAGTAAGGGCTATGATTCAGGAGACGGTGGAAGCTAAGTGTGAGGTGGTTTTCCCTTTAGACAAAGGGGATGTTGAGAAGGTGGAGAGACTTGGAATCCACGGGTTGTCTTCAGCTTCGGCTTGCATCAAGAGGGGAAGGAGGGGGAAACAAAAAGTCCAAAGATTGGGCAGGTGGGTACCCCCTCCGGATGGAATCTTGAAGATCAATACTGATGGTTCTTCAAAAGGCAATCCAGGTCCTGCTGGAATTGGTGGAGTTGGTCAGGATTCTTCGGGCTCTGTGGTTTTCTTCTTCTCTGCTCACGAAGGGGAGCAATCTATCAACCTTATGGAAGGTTTGGCGATTCTCTATGCTCTTGAGAGGGCTTATGATTTGGGTTGGCACAGGGTTATTTGTGAATCTGATTCTCAGGTTCTGATTGGTTTGATAAATAATCGGACGGTGTCTGATGTTAGCTGGCAGCTGGCTGGAATGGTGCAAAAGATTTTATAGATTAGTTCTTTGATGGAGTTTATATCCTTTGTCCATATTCCTCGGGAGTGGAATAGGGCTGCTGATTGTTTGGCTAAGTGGGCTTCTGAGAATCTTCTCGGTTGGAAGATTGATGGGTGGGAGCAAGTTCCCTAGGAGCTCCGCCAGGATTTAGAAGGGATTTTGGTTAAAGATGGGGATGGTCACAATGAGGAAGGCTGATGTGTGTTGCTATGTTGCTATTGGCGGGTCTTTGTGGCCTGGTTTTTTTTTTCTAATCTTCTCTTCTGATTTTCAATAAAGTTTTTACCCTCTTTATTAAAAAATAAATAAAAAATTTGGTAATTGTACAAGATAAGGAATTCTTGGGGATAAACTGCAATAACATCAATTGTATAGTTGATTTTTAGTATATTGGTGATAATTTACTCATTTGTAATATTACTTAGTAATGAATGGAATTTAGTCTCCTTTTTAGTTTCTTGATCATCATGCTAATGATGTAAAAATTGATACTTGAATAATGTGTGAAAGGGCGATGCAATGACCTAGTGCAAGAATTAGGAGGGGGTTGGAAATTGATGACAAAGAGAAATAAAATTGGAAAAGCTAATGAAGAGTAGTGTTGGTTTTTAAGTCAATAATGAATATTTGAAAATATTGTTGAACTGGAAGTAATTGACACCATCGATCATTGTAAACCTTCTTTTTAGTGAGTAATGTTTGATTAACTTGTTAGGAAATGAATCTAAATTTGACATAGCGTATCAAGGTAATTGTTTGAAAAGTATTCATAAAATATTTAAATTCTAATACTTCATTGAAATTACTTAAAATATATTCTTCAATAAACCTTACTTATATCTTTGAGAAAGCTAAGATCATGTCTTGATTATCATGTCTAAGATCACATAATTTGAAGATTATTTGGGGGAACTTGATAGGTATACATTTATATTTCATCACTTGGAAGGAAAATCAAGAATTTTGTTTATTAAAATATTAAATAGTGGTGGGTTTTTATATAAAGTGTTCTTGTAGTCATTGATGTAATAGTAACTCCCCTTGCCAAATCATCATGCTTGTACCATATTTGCATTTGAACTAACATTTGTGATGAATATTACATGATTCAAGAAGCATTCTAGTCAAAATCTGTCACAATCAAGCAAGAATTTAATGCTAGAGTTTTTGGTGAGTTGCAACATCGTAATGTGATCATTCTGTATTCATTTATCTTATTTCATTTCATTTCTAGGTTTGAATACCAAAATTGGGTTTGAACAACCTGAAAACCCCTATTTACAAAAAATCATTGCAGGTCTAGGTGTATGACACATTGAGAATCAAGCCTTTCTTGTGTAAGCATCATTAGGAATCCATGCTTGTTGGATGGTATAATAGAAATATCTGAGTATGTAAATGATTCAAACATTTTTTATATACCTTCTTTCTAACTCTTTTATAGTATTATTTTCTTATTGATTAAACCTCTATGAATCATTGAGTTTAGAAGTAAGCATTTTGGGTTTAAAGGCATAGGAATGTGTACATTCAAACAGAACTAGGAGTACTTTCACGAAGCTTTACGTGCTTGCTTGTGTTTGTCAGTTTATTTGTGTGATATTGGAGAGGTCAATGGAAGTAGAATTTTCTTATTTTCAAATACTTGGGATCAATTTATGATAATGTTGGCATTACCTTAATTTCCAATGCAAGGATGATGCATTGGTGAAACTTGAAAATGTTACTTGGAGATTTATGTGACTTGTATAAGAACTTCCTTGTGCTCCTTGTTATGTGTGATATTCCTGATATCCTGTAATATGTAATGAATGGTAATGCCAATGTTATAGTATGCTCATTTCCTGAGAGGCATCTTGTAATCATTGAAACCTTGTATCCAATAAGGCTCCTCTAGTGTGGCATATCATTAAGCCAGTGGGGCTCTTTTATGAGTTGTTTTTCATCCCTATGAGGGTTTTCCACACATGAAAATATTTGTTTTATGGTTTCTTTGTGGGTACATTTATGATCTTCCTTTTTCCTTAATTTGCATTATAGTATTTTAATTTACATGTATTAATGAGATGATCGTTCATGTGTACAACTATATGTCTAAATCTAATAATGGCACCGCTTTGTTTTAATATACTCGAATTCATTGATGTATGTTATTCCATTTGGTTATAGTGACAAAAATATTTTAATCTTTTCTGAATCTTAAGGATATAATGAGTATATGTGTTTTTCCAGTCCTTAAATTTTGGAATCAGAGCACTTAGGTTCAACACTCGAGCCTCAAATCTTTTGTGCTTAGGTTGCATTGAAGTATATGAACCTGTTGTATTGTATAGTGAAACCTAGTATGGGTAATTCTTTGATGGTTAGTTGGAACTGATTAGAAGTTTAGATTTAATTCGATCATTCAGAAATTTGGAGGTGTGAAATCTCTTCGCCTTAGTTGTGTTTTCATAAGAATTTCTAGTAAGAGTGATGATACCTAGTTGAAGTACAACAAGATGGATAACCTATGGTGACAACCCTTGAATGATGATGTGGAAATAAAATTGAAATAATAAAAGAAGTATATTATGAAGAGAGATCTCTCTGATGACGTAAAGGATGAAGGAGTTGACAAGATACAAAGGAAGAAGAAAAGAAGAAATTTTTGGCGAGAGGAAGAAGAAAGAACACCTGTGAAGTAGATAAAGTTGATGATAATGGAAAATATTTGTTGAGCATTCTCGAAGGTAGGAAACCTAAGAGGTATGCTTAAGGCGAGAATGTTTGTAACGTACCAGGCTTTGGGAAAATTGATTGTTGAGCAACATCTTATTCTCACAGGATTCAAACCTAATAGAATTCACAAGATCTTTCAAAAATGCAAGGTTATGAGGTCTTGAGAATCTTCATTGGTAATTTAAGATAGAAGTTGATTAGATAAATATTGTGATTTGTCTATTTGACAAGACAAAAGTGATTTCAAGGTGATGAATCTTATATGCTTGATTGTTTTTAGTGAAAGTATTTGTATGTATATGTACTATATTCAAGAATGATACTTGTGCAATAATGTACTTCTCATGCATCATGTGAGTGTCTATATGAATGATTGTATTCTTATCTCAGAAAATTGATGCTTTAATTATTCATTTCTTACACTTGAACATGAAATGTTCACTATACTAATGTGAGTGATTCATATTTCATATTATTGTTGTTCTTATGCAAGTGATGTACTAGAATAAGTTATTGATTCATTTGTGTGGATAAAGCACTTGAGTAATGATTACTTTTCTTAATTTGAGTGTGAAATATACTTTTGACACTCATTGTGTTTATCGGATCGAGTAATGATCACGATAACTATACTACTATGATTTACAGATATTGCACCTTTTCTGCAAGCAATGGACTTGTGCAAGAAATGTGCTTACCATATTCATTGTATAAAAACTTGAATGATTAATACACATTGTGTATGAAACATGTTCCATATTTATGTGAGTGAGGCACTATAGGTAAATAATGTATTCATACCCTATGCGAGTTAGGCACTAGAGGTTATGTATTCTTGTTTGTTATTCATTCTATGTGAACTTGAGCATGTTATGCACTATTATATCATTTGGTTCTTATTCTATGCAATTTGAGTTTTCTTGTTGAAAGTATTTTGTGAGATAAATTTTAAGGTTACCTTATGTGATAGGATGCCGAATGTCGATAAACAGAGAAGGTGATCTTCTTTTCCAAGATCAACCAAATTATATATATATATATATATATATATATATATATATGCTTTGGCCAAAGTGAGTTGTACCATTGAAATAGATGCATAATGAATGCATAGAACTTTTATGTGTTATATGTTTCTCTACCACATCTTGTATGCAAGAAATATGTTCATTTTAGTATAAGAGTGCATATAAGGCATCATACATGCATCAAGATTTTCCCTCCTACACTATTATTATTGGTTTCTAGGTGCCTCATGCAGGGTCAGGTGTTAAGCAAGTGAGGAAGAACCCTGAGGAAGTGTTATGCTTCATAGTTGGGTGGGAAAAGCACCTTAACCATGCTTTGACCTTCAACTTGTGGAAGACCATTAGGTTATGGGAACTAAAGATTGATTAAATGTTATATTTTATTTATGAAGTTTAGAAACTGGATATGTATCATAGCATGAATCATTGAATGACTTGTTTAGTCAATTAATGTAATGCACTTCTCTTGGATGCATTATTTTTGCATTTGTAAAAAAGGTAAAGGATTATGCATGCCATACATTCACGAAAATCCTTGTTAATAGAAATTTACTTTTCGAATTATAGATTTAGATTTACTTTTTGTTGAAAAAATTAGTAATAGGTGGAATCAATGTCGATCTCTTGATGAACTTCTTGACATCTGGTATTTTGGGTTGATATGGTAATCAACTTGAACCTTTTGTATTAGTAAGTGATGTTAGCTCTGATGATCGTAATCATGTTGATGATCGTATGTAACTTGTTGATCTTCTTATCTTTCATGTTGTTAATCAAAAGGAAGACCTTAACGTAATTGGTTTGTATTTCTGATTACTAAGACTTTTATTTTTTATTAGTGCTTTCATTTACTAATAATGATAAAAGGTAGTATGAGATGCTTGTTGTTCATCATAAAGGTAAATATTTTGTCATCTCATGCAAGTAGGAATGTTGAAAAAATGATCATAATTATTTTCCTTCTATCAATAAATATCTTTGAATATGAAAAAGATTTGCATAAGATAGAAGATTGTATGAAGTAAATTGAATTAGATGCATGCTTCTATTAGATAAGTTAAATAGAGTGAATTGATGAAGCCATAATGTACTAATGAGGTGTGCAAGTGTATGGATGCTAGTCACATGAATTTTGTTGTGATGAACAGTTAGGTGATGGAAGTAAATGATATATTCATTAGGTGGGCTGCTTTTGACATTAAGGTAAAACAAAATTAAAGAGGTATGACATTTTATCCTTAGTCAAGTTGATCATTGGGACAATGATTCTTTAAGGGGGAAAGATGTCACGAACCTTATTTTTATGGTTCGTATTTTACAATGTTTGATTAAATTAATTGGTGGTGAAATAAAACTCCAATGAAATAAAAAGGAATCAATGATAATTTAATTATAGATTTTATTTATTCCAAATAAATGATAAAACTTGGTTAATTTAGAATAATTATTTTTATTTCCAATTGAATGAACTTTATTTATTATTTATTTGGAGTAGATATTTAATTTGTGAGTGAATAATATTTCTTTATTTGCTTATTAAGGATAAATATTTTTTTTGCAAATAAAAAAAAATATGGTTTTTTCTCTCATTATTTACTTAGGGTAAATTACTTAATTGCAATTAAAATAGAACTCTTTACTATTATCAAAGGTAAATATTTTGCATGAAAAAGAAATATGAATTTAATTTTCAAGATTCGGTTACTGGGGAAATCTTTAAAAGAAGGAAAAATCATTTACAGAAATACACAATTGTTTTCATAACTTTTCTTGTTTTCTCTGCAAAATATAACTGGAAATGGGAACGACGAAGCACATAAAAATGGGGATTGTGGAACAAAAGAGGAAAAACCATAAGAAGAGTGGACAAGAGCATTTTCCAAGTTTTTTATTCTCTCCAATGTATTTTAGTTTCCAGTATGGAAATTGACATTGTCTGCGGAAAAAATTGAACACTCTCTTTTGAAACTCCAATTGTTTATATTGTAGAAAACTTGTGTTCAGTATGGAATTGTTTGAATTTCTGTATTATCTCTATTCTTTTTTTTTGAAACAAATTGTTTCTCACCATTTTTTTTTTATAAACCATATACATGTATGTATCTGGAAACACCCAGCTGTTGAAAATTTTCCCAATTCAACTTAATATCCATATTCAATATTTTGGAAATATCCAGTAGACCCAATAAAGTGATGTGATCATGGGAAACATATATCTGGGTAAAAAATAATAGGAAAAACTACATGTAAAAATTAATAGAAAGAACTGATTCCTCGTAAGGCCTCCTTTGGGCCTCTTCTCCTTTTCATGAATATCTCTGAAGAGAGAAACCTGGACAAGATTTGAAGGCCACCACATGGCAATAGGCTCTGGTAAATATCTTCTAAAGATTCCTGCTCATCCAAATCCCAGTATCTGTGTTGTGAGAATAATAAGAAAAGCAACGACCAGATCCAATTTCTGCTTGTAGAAAATCTTGACAGTGCTGACTATATGAATAGCATACACACTACCAGCACCTGAATTAGCAAAAATTGTAATAAGCACATGTTCCTTCATTTTAAATGGTTCCAGATTCGTAGAGAATTGCCTCTTGATTTCAGCGAAAAACTTCCTCTTGCTTAAGGTAGCTACCATTATCCGTCCAAGAGGCAGTACTACAATTTGAGTTGAGATTGCAGTTATAGACAGGGGCTTTGTTCTGTACCAAAAGATCTGATTCTGAAACGTTAGCACCACACATGACAGAACACCAAGGACCCACATTCTGAATGTAAAAGTAGGCATGCTTAGGTCATCTGTTGTAGGCATAATAAGTGCCACCTATGCAACTGATGATTGTTCACTTTCATCCCATGTGGAAACAAATGCGTTCTCTTCTTCCATGTCGATGGGTGTCACACGATCCACATCCTTGTCTGAACTTTTTTCACCTTCTCCATCTTCTCTGTTGCCTTTCATTGTAAAAGAGTGATCTACTTCCAAAGTAGCAAAACCTTCCTTTCTTCCTTTACCGAGCTGAAATGAAGCAGAGCAAAGGCCAAAGCCCTGATTCTTTTAAATTTTTCCCTTTTCAGAATAAAACTCAGTGTGCCCTGACTCAAGTGGCTTAACAGTTCACTGACCTTGTCTTTATTTCTACCCTTTGCAAGCATAGTTGGATCAAAAGAACAAAAAGAGAACTTTAGATAATGTATCTGTTGTGATTTAATATATATGTTGAGAATATGGAAGATTAAAAGAGGCAGGGAAAATACTCAAGGCGTAGAATTCAATTGTGGTTCATACACAAGGTGCACTCAAGCGTAACACACAAGGCAGATTAACATCTATAAAGGTATGTTCCTTCCCTATTCATTATTTAATGAATAATTGATACACATCTTCATCTTTATAAGGTGCATTATCTTTTCATAATTTTGACTATGTTGTATCATTTGGGAAAAAGGTTAGCAAAGAAGCATTAAGATAAGAACTTGGTAATTGTACAAGATAAGGAATTCTTTGGGATAAACTGCAATAACATCAATTGTATAGTTGATTGTTAGTATAGTGGTGATAATTTACTCATTTGTAATATGACTTAGTAATGAATGGAATTTAATCTCCTTTTTAGTTTGTTGATCATCATGCTAATGATGTAAAAATTGATACTTGAATAATGTGTGAAAGTGTGATGCAATGATCTAGTGCAAGAATTAGGAGGGGGTTGGAAATTGATGACAAAAAGAAATACAATTGGAAAAGCTAATGAAGAGTAGTGTTGGTTTTTAAATCAATAATGAATATTTGAAAATATTGTTGAATTGGAAGTAATTGACACCATTGCTCATTGTAAACCTTCTTTTCAGTGGAGTAATGTTTGATTAACTCGTTAGGAAATGAATTTTAATTCAACAGAGCGTACCAAGGTAATTGTTTGAAAAGTATTCTTGGAATATTTAAATTCTAATACTTCATTGAAATTACTTAAAATATATTCTTACATAAACCTTACTTATATCTTTGAAAAAGCTAAGATTGTGCCTTGATTATCATGTCTAAGATCACATCATTTGAATATTATTTGAGGGAACTTGATAGGTATGCATTTATATTTCATCACTTGGAAGGAAAATCAGGAATTTTGTTTATTAAAATATTAAATAGTGGTGGCTTTTTATATAAAGTGTTCTTACTGTCGTTGATGTAATAGTAACTCCCCTTGCAAAATGATCATGCTTGTAGCATATTTGAATTTGAGCTAATATTTGTGATGACAATTACATGATTCAAGAAGCGTTCAAGTCAGAATCTATCACAATCAAGCAAGAATTTAATGCTAGAGTTTTCGGTGAGTTGCAACATTGTAATGTGATCATTCTGTTTTCATTTATTTTATTTCATTTCATTTCTAGGTTTGAATACCAAAACGGGGTTTGACCAAGGAAAAACCCTATTCACTAATAATCAGTTTAGGTCTAGGTGTATGACACATTGAGGATCAAGTCCTTCTTGTGTAAGCATCATTAGGAATCCATGCTTGTTGGATGGAATAATAGAAATGTCCGAGTATGTAAATGCAAACATTTTTTTTATACCTTCTTTTTAACTCTTTTATAGTATTATTTTCTTATTGATTAAACCTCTATAAATCATTGAGTTTAGAAGTAATCATTATGGGTTTAAAGGTATAGGCATGTGTACATTCAAATAGGACTACCAGTACTTTCATGAAGCTTTACGTGCTTGCTTGTGTTTGTCAGTTTATTTGTGTGATATTGGAGAGGTCAATGGAAGTAGAATTGTCTTACTTGCAAATACTTGGGATCAATTCATGATAATGTTGGCATTACCTTAATTTCCTATGCAAGGATGATGCATTGGTGAAACTTAAAAATGTTACTTGGAGATTTATGTGACTTGTAAAAGAACTTCCTTGTGCTCCTTGTTATGTGTGATATTCCTAATATCCTGTAATATGTAATGAATGGTCATGCCAATGAGATAGTATGCTCATTTCCTGAGAGGCATCTTGTAACCATTCAAACCTTGTAGCCAATAAGGCTCTTCCAGTGCAACATTTCATTAAGCGAGTGGGGCATCTTTACGAGTAGTTTTTCATCACTATGAGGGTTTTCCACTCATGAAAATATTTGTGTTATGGTTTCTTTGTGGGTGCATTTATGATCGTGATTTTTCCTTAATTTGCATTACAATATTTGAATTTACATGTATTGATGAGATGATCATTCATGTGTAAGCCTATATGGCTAAATCTAATAATGGCACCGCCTTGTTTTAATATACTCAGATTCATTGATGTATGTTATTCCATTTGCTTATTGTGACGAAAGTAATTTAATCTTTTCTAAAACTTAAGGATATGATGATTATATGTTTTTTTTCTATCCTTAAAAGTTAAGTGGGACCATTCTTGGGTGCCATCTTTGAGGAGAAGCATGGAAGATGTTTTCTTGACCAACGATGAGTCAAGTGTTCAGTTTGGGGTGCATAAATTGAGGAGACTTTGGTTTTTAATTCATGTTACATGATAGAATTCTACTTGCACAAAATAGGTGTAGGTTTTTGAAAGGAGCTTGAAACTCTTGTAATTGAAAACTCTTTGGAGTTTACAATGCTCACTATTGTCTATTAATTGCAACAAGTTGAAGAGAGTTTAATTAGAGTTTATTTGCATGTTGTGAAGAAGAATTGTTGAAGGAAAAGGAAGCATATCAGTCAAGGATTGATACAAAATTATTGTAATATTTTTCTAAGGTTAAATAATACAAGCACTATTGATTCTGGTGGTGGAGTTTATTCCCGAAAGGGTTTCTCCATGTATATGTTGTGTCACTTCTATCTTCTTGTCTCATTTTTTACAATCTTTTGTCTCTTTCTACAATTGGTAAAATTGATCTAAAAATATAATCATACACAAATAATTTGTAACAAATAACACTTAATAAGATCTACAATCTCATAGTTTTACAAGTTTTAAGCTACATAATTACCTCCATTTTTAACATCTTTCAACCACTCCATTCTATTTAGTCCTAGCGACAAATAAATGCCTATTTATTCAATGATTCTCACAAAAAAATGTTAAACTCATTGAAGGTAAACTCTCCACCTCTATTATACCTCAAACATTTGATTTTCATATCCTTTTCATTCTCATCCAAAACTTTGAATGCTATCAAAATATCTAGAGCTTCTAATTTTTCTTTACAAAAATTACCCATGTCATTCTGAAGTAATCATCAATCGTTAGCATGAAATACCTATCACATTGAAAACTTCTAACTTTGGTAGGACCACAAAGGTCTATATGCACCAGCTCCAATAGTCTGGTAGTAGATTGTAGTTTGACTTTGAAAAATTTTCTTGCTTGGTTTCCAATCAAACATTCTTTGTAGACAACATTAATAGGCTTTATGATATATTGTAGAGCTCCCATAGCTTGAACTGAATGGACTCTTACTAGGCTATCAAAATTGATGTGAAAAATTCTTCTGTCATAGCCAACTTTCATTAATCTGACTCATTAAGAAATGGCCATAAACACCTTTAAGTTGATAAACATTTCCATCTATCCTTCTAACAAAAACCAAAGTTTTGGAGCCTTTTATGATCTCACATCCATCATCCTAAAACACAAGATTATATCCTTTGCTACATATTTTTCCAACACTCAAGAGTTTATCCCTTAGACCCTTGACATAAATAAAATAATTTGTATTATTCTTGCCATCAAAACTAATTGAACCTTTTCAACATATCTTAAAAAATGTATCATGTCAACAAATATAACTAGAACTCCTACATATTTCTCATCTTTAACAAAATATTTTGTCACCAATCATATGGTTTGAGTATCCACTATCGATTATCCATTAGTTCTTCTCCTATGTATCATGAAAAGTAGTCACCATAGCATCATGACTTGCTTCTAGAGCACTTTCCTTCACACATATCTCAGACTTAGCAGAACTAGATTCAACTTTCATAGCCATGTGTTGGCCTCCTCTAATGTTTCAATAACTAATCCATTAGAGTTATGACTTAGAGATTAGACATCTACACTAAGTAGTTATCTTACTCATCATGAAAGTTCATTTCATTGTCAACCCAAGGACTTGAAATTAAAATGGGTCAGCACTGTATGTGCACTAAGATGCCCCTATAGTCATCCTTAAACTAGAAAAGAAACACTATTAAAAATAAAATGATGGAAATAAATTAACATAAGGACTGAGCATGAACCAAGAACTACACTGAGCATCAACAACTTAACTGGAAATGGATGACAAAAATAGAAATCTCAGCAAACAGACATGTAGTTACTCTGCTTGCCTTGGTTGTAGGAATAGTCACAACATAGAGTTCCAATGGCTACAAGAACATACAACTATTGAGACTGAAACTAATTATTGCATAGAAAAATAACTTTTAAACTAAATGGGTGGAATTATCACCAAGTGGGCCCCCTTGAGTGAGTCTTCCTTAAGCCAACTTAGATGCAATAAATTAGAATATCATTTTATTTGTTAAAAACATGATTACAACATATCAACAATATGAATGTATTACTTAAACTGAAAATGCAAGTACAATCTCAGAACATCCAACCTTTTGAAAAGGGGCATCTACCCATTATTTATAGAGGGAAAATCTTCTAATTAACCCTAACTAACTAGGCTATCGATTCCAACAAAACAGGAGAATGACATTTATTGAAAACATGGAAAAGAGAGGGAGGAATTTATGCATGCACCAAATTTAGTCAAAGCAGATTTGCCCCAACAAGGATCTAGCACAAAACACTTCCTAGATTTACTCAAATAATAAACATGATCATTTAAAAGGTAGTTACAACTTCCATATATGAGCTAGGAATTTCCCTCCATTGGAAGTTTCCCTCCATTGAGATTTTCCATCCATTGACCTCTTTAATGACGATCTTTTTGACTTCCTTAGCAACCGACAAGCTGGCAGGAACTTCTACTTTGTAGGCTTCATTTATATCAGCATCCTAATGTGAACCTGCATAATGACATTAGCATGCACAAAATAATTGCATATCCATAATTACCTTAAATTAACATCCATTCAACCACATGTAAAATTAACATAGATAATTCACAAAGCATGTTAATATCATCAAAATTCACAAGGATAAGTTCATGCCCAAGGTTCATATATTTAGGGAAATAACATGGAGAGTGTCAATAACGAGTTACTAAAGTATATAATAACAACAAGAAATATATGATAAAGCCTATCAAAATTGAGCCATTATTTGGACTCATCATCTCCCCCCAACCTAATGATCTATTGGTCCTCCAGTAGAGGGATCTCTATTCCTTTGCCTTTTCAAAGCTCTGAAGTCACCAATTGCTAACTATCCCAAATCAGTCTATACAGTATCTGAATTCGATCCTAGTAGAACCCTTGTTTGTTTTCCAATCTGCTCCACCTTGGCCTTTCTCTAGCCATGTCATACTAATACTATATGTAATCTGGTACTGGCACAAAAGAGTAGGCGGTTAGAATGTCAATGAAATCCAATATTGTTGCTTCATCCTTCCAAGTTGTATGTACCTAGTACTTCATTTACATGCTACAACATAATTTTGCAAGGAATAGGGTTCAACTTGTTTTAATTGATTTGTCAAACTATTCCATCTCTATGATAGGTATCCCAATACCATTTTCCCTATAGTAGCAACTATCTACTCATATTCCTAGTATGCTTCAATCCCTAATAGGCATGATCCTATTTTTGTAGCTCAGATGATAAAGAATCATATGGGTATGTGCAAGATTGAATCATGGAAAAAATAGGCCCTTAAGTGGCAAAAAATTCAGAAAAATCAGTGTTAGACAACTTGATGTAAAAATTTGAATAAGTTATCTATATTATTTCAAAAATATGTAAAAATAGAATCTGTAGAAAATTGAATGTAGTTTCTAAAGTACTAGGTTTATTTAAAAATAAATAAAATCTATTTGGTGAAAATTTGAAATTTCAATGTAGTAGTACTTAAATTTCAGGGAAAAATAAGAAGTAAGTGTCTATCTGACCACCCTAACCATAATAAAATGATAATATTTTTTTATAAGATTTTATATATAAGTAGAGCACTCATGTTCGGATGTGATGCATATTTTTTTGTAATTTTTTTTCAAGTAAACAATTAATTATGATTTTTTTATTACAAATTTTAAAAAATATAAAAACTTGTATGTCTGACCACCTTAACTTGGTCAAAACCTCATGAAATTTAATTTTTCTTTTTTTAATCCTATATTATGTGAAGCATAGAATGTGACGCATGTTTTAG
>VDFB02090287.1:0-20689 GCA_007258455.2 Sequoia sempervirens | reverse complement strand
AAATTTCCCCTTAAACGGGTGAATTTTCCCCCCTTGCCCACTACATTTAAATATGCGATTTTGCCTACAAATTGGGCGAAATTGTAATTCCACCAACTACCCATTTTACTAGCTTACCCAAACCCCAAAACCCATATTTTCAAAATGCATGAAAATTTAAAAAATCTACTCAAAATCACAAAGAGGGCTTTGGAACTAACCTGGCACAGTACCGCACGCTCATGGTAGAACCACCGTACCTCATCCCCTTGATGGATAATCTCGTCATCGTACTCCTCAGTCATCCTTGTCACTTTCTTCTTCTCCTCTCTCTCACTCAACTACCAGGTGTGCAAATGAGAAATAGTAATTATTAAAATTACTATATGTAGCTTTTCCCTCCTTTTTAACCTTTTTTAAGTTTAGGGTATTTTAACCCTTTATTTAACCACATTTTCCTTTAATTAATCCTCTAACTTCCACATGTCACCATTTGCACACAGTGTGTCCATTTTCCTCCGTTCAAAAGCCAATATTCATGGTTTTTCGAACTCTATCCAATGGTACCCTCTATTTCCTCATATCAAGAAGTTTCTCGAGGCTCCTTTTTTCCCCATCCACCCTCACAAGGCATATACCTCTCATTTTCTCCATTCTTCCGTCATGATCATTCCCTTGTGACACTGGGGCATCTACCTTCATTTTCTATCATTTGGACAACTTACACAACTTTTTCCCACACTGGGCATCATTTATTTTCTAGTCCATTCTTCTATCAAGTCGCCTATATTTTATTTTTCTTCGACACACTGTTATGCTAGTAGTATTTTGAAGAGGGGCAAAATGTAGACATCCAAATTTGACCACTCCCGTATGGTCAAATTTGTCCCTTTTATCCATCTTCCCCATCGATATTAATTAGATGATTTATTTAATTAATATTCCCCCTTTTCCTAAGGTTCCTAAATTATTTAATTTAATAATTAAATGCTTTACCTTTTATCCCTTCCTCTCTAAATTAAATAAATATATCAATTTATTGAATTTAGTCATTTGGCTCATGAATTTCTAGTGTTTGTAAATTCCTCTTTTTTCTCTCTCCTTATCACATCATCCATAATCCCCCTTTAATTTGGATTAGCGAATTAATCCATGATTAAGATGTGCACACCTTTAATCTAAGATTAATGTCGATCCTCCATATCTTGCAACTTGTTTCTAACTTCATTAGCCTCCTTAATCACCATTTGCACAACCTTAATCATATTATTAGGGTCAACTCTAATCCTCATGCCATTTATAGAATACTCCAAGTCAACCATCATAAATTTTTCCATTTTAGCCAAGATCGCGAACCTTCCCCTATGTGAATTAAAATTCACATTTATTACTCCAAGGCCTCTCTCTTCCCATGTTATTGAGGAATTTTGCACCTCATGTGTCACATCTCCCACATGGGGACAAGGATCCCTTTTTTATGAAGGGACCTTGTCATAATCCCAAGGGTACTTCCAAGTACCTTCACATCATGTGAATTAAAAATTCATATTTATTCTTCCAAGGTTTCTCTCTTTCCCATGAGGATTATTGAGGAATTCTAAAATTCCTCATGTGTCACATCGCTCCCCCCCCAACATAGAGACAAGTACTTCCTTTTTGAGGAAATATTCTCCTAATCCCAAGGTACTTTCAAGTACCTCCACATCACATACCTCCATTACACCTCATTGCCACATGGCAAGATGTGAGGGCTTGTGAGTCCTCAACTCATCATATGCCTTCATCTTGTCCATGGTGGCTAAATCCTAGCCCTCCATTTTTCTAGAGGCCTTTCCCTTAAAATAGAGGACTTTAGCTTCATTTTCATTCATTCACATTCAAGCATTCACACACTCTAGCATTCAAGCCATCAAGTTTTCAAGCTCCCACAAGACACTCCATTGCTGCAACTTTCAAGCTCATCTTGCATCCATTTTAGGAACTTAACCAAATACCCACCTTCACCATTATATTCTTCATTGCATCTACATCATTTTGTATATATTTTTATGTGATTTTCCATCAAAGGAGCACACAAGCAATTGAATCAACAGGGCCAACCAACCAATTGACTTGGGCAAGGTAAAATCATTGTTTCCATCTTTGTTTTGTTCAAGTCTAACTCGACTTATCTTGAGGTGTTGTTTTGTGTTGTTCTTCCTCTTGCATTTTGTTCATTTTACATTATTTTAGGTTAGAAAACATGCTGCACACACCTTACCAATCATTTCTCAAATATTTTTTAAAATTTTGTCCAATTTGTACTCACTTGACTAACCCCAGTCATTTTTTATTTGTGTGACTAAATAATTTTTACCTAACAAGTAAATTAGTCATTTATTTACACATTTATAGCTATGTTGCAAAAAATGAGTAGAATTTAGTCATTTTTAGTTGTCATGACTAAAAAATTTAGTCACGTAGTCATTTATATGTCAAATTCTACTAGTGGGTTGATACTATGATGTACCTCAAGAGCTTGATATCTCTTGGTAGCATATTATATTCCTCTTAGTATTTGATTCAATAGAATGCATCCCTTTGCTGTGAATCTTCTATTCTTTGATTGGTCCACTCTTAGAGACATTAGGAACAATATTCCTTAATTTAAGACCTTACATGAATTAAACAAAACTCCTTTGAACATACCTTACACTATGTTACAATTCAGTTGTATGGCCACCTTGCATAATACACTTTGCATTCTTGTGGGATTATCTTGTTTTTCATGAGCTCTACATATGAAGCTTTTCTTTGTCTCACATGAAGCCTCAAAGTTCATTGTTGTGTGGGAAAATTTTATCAAAGTTATCAGGTGGTATAGCTTTGGTCTACTTGAATGAGAAGCCAAACTTAGGCATGAATTTCCCATAGCCACTTGCTTGTCTATGTGATTGCATATCATCTACATGTGTAGGTGTCTCACCCTTTTGGATGCTCTCCCAACAAACAACCTAAAGTTTCGTTGCCTCAGAGTGCACATGCATTTTTTTTTTCAAAGAAACAAATTAGATCTGATCCACAACATGTGGGATAAATGTTTGAAGCTTGATCCACCCCTTTTTTTTCTATTTTCCTTTCTCTTTGTCTTTGCTAGTGTATGCTTCTGTGCCCTCGCTTGTCACTCCTTATATCATTTTCATGTGTGTTCTTTTGTGCTTATGTTGGTTTGTCATAGGATCTCGATCCTAGGGGCTTGATTGTTGCCATCCTATCTTACTAACACTGGTACACTTGGAACCTTCTTGATGTGAGTTTGTCTACTTTAGTGTGAGTTGGAAGCAAGTTCCTCATCTCACTAAAGTGGGGGCTAAATATGCAATGGAAAATGGTCTCACTTGTTTATAGGGCCCTCCTTGTTAATTTGAGCTTAATGTTGCCTTGATTTACTATTGTAATTCATTTTACACATTCACATTAGATCTTGGGCCTTTGTATACTAAAATGAACTTAATTGTACTCTTATTTAAGGTTTTGTAAAGTGTATCCTAACAACACTTTCTACACTAATCTAGGGTTTTCCATTATTAATTGGGCTTCTGCGCCTTTTATTTAGCCTTATATTTACAACCACAAGCCTTAATTAATGCATCTTTCCAAGGATAATATTGACATAAACTAGCACCCAATCATAATTCAGGTGTTTTTTGGATTGTATGGCCTAGATTTAGTGATTTGGGACTCATACGCCACCTTGGGGTTATGGGTACCACCTAAGTTTTGGGGCCCTGATCTGGATTTCGCATGAATCTGAACTTTTTCTTGAAAAATGTGTCCCATAGTCTTGCCTAATGGGACTCATATGCCACTTCTAGTGTATGAGTCCTGTGTGGCTTAAAATTAAATTAAATTCAAATTCTTGGTGGGATTTTATCCTCCTAGATTTTATGTCAGCTTGTAGTGATGTAATTTTGGGAAATTTGGCATAAACAAGTATAAATACAAGGTTATTTCACTCATTTTCATCCAAGAATTTCATAAGAGCATTCCTTATGATGAATTTGAGTTCACAAAAGCATTCAAGTGTTTACGAGAGTATTCAAGAGTCTTCAAGATATGATTATCAAGTGTTTTGGAGCATTATTCAAGTATCAAGCATCATGTCAAAGTCATCACGCATCATGTTTGTGTTTGAGCTAACAATTGTGATGTAGGGTTTTATGATTCAAGCAGGTACTCAATTCAAGATCTACAACATTCAAACAAAATTCAAGATCTACATACATTGGAGCCACTTCATACATGTTTGTAGCACTTTGTTTCTAGGGTTTGGTGAGTTGCACCATCTGATTTTATTCATTCATCATTCCTTTATCTCATTTGATTTTCATTACAAGGTTTGATTACCAAAATGGGGTTTGATCAAGGAAAACCCCTTTCCACTAACAAAACAACATTTTACCCTCTCTTTAGTGTGTGATTTATAGATTTAGGCTGAAGACCCTCTAAGGAGTAAGGTTGGAAAAAAATTCTCAAGTTGCAGGTTGTCAAAGTTGCTACCTTGTTTAGAAAACCATTAAAGGACACCTACAAAGCAGAATATTCTAGTTTAGATCTAGAAACTTGGTTAAGAAGACAAACTAGATATTGAAGAGTAGATTCAAACTTTGATCCTTTGAAAAAGCCAAGAAATATTGATACACCACTTTTGGTGTATGAGTCCCAATACAATGAAATTTGCAGTTTTTAGGAGTTCCAAACTTGTCTTTGCTAGATTTTTATTCCTACCCAAAAACCCTAATCTAGGACTAAATCACCTAGTCTAGCATATGAGTCCTAGTAGGCATTAAATTTAGTAATTTTTAGCATTTCATATCTCCATTCAAGCTGCTATAGGTTTCTAGTTGCACCTTTTCTAACTAAGTTTTTATTTTATTTTGCATTCATTTCTAGGTCATCTCTTGTAATTTTTCATATCATTAAGTTTCATAATTAGGTTTTTCATTTTACGTATCTTTCCAAGCCCTAGCTTGGTGGTGAAACCCTTTATAGTCTCTAATCATACCCTAGGACAACCTTTAGAAAATCTTTCTCTCTCATTTTTTCATTGGATTGAGATCTGTAGGGTTTCCTTGAATGTAATAAGAGTGAAATAGGAACAACATCATTGTGCTTCATCTCCTAAAAGGTGGAGCACCCTATTTCAATCATTACACTCTTAGATTAGTTTTTGTAAGAAACATCTATATTAGATGTTGGTACAGGTTCATCCTTAACCTCTATCTCTTCCTTATTTCTCCAAATATTTTCCATCTCCTTCTTTGTTTCTACTGAATCAACCTTTTTTACTCATTCATTCCTCTTTACCAAATTATCCTTCTTCATATTTTTGCTTCTTTAAAACTTAGAAATATGTCTATGCCTATTGAAATTGTAACATGTAGCATTATTTTGACCAATATATCTTCCATTAATTCTAGATATACATTGATTAGATTTATGCCCAGATCCATAGCATGTATAACAGTAGCTTTTGAAAGATTGAACCATTCTACCATTGTTATAGCCATTCATTATTTAACTTCTACACTCACTAGCTCTATGACTAAATTTCTCGCATGCAAACATTGACCTAAAAAAAGGTAGAACATTTTGATTCATTCTACTTCTACCTTACATTTCCTTATGTCCAAATTTATTGTAAGAATAACAAAAACCATTAAAATATGGGTACCTTTGTGCATGTGGTTGTCTAACTGACGACCTTCTAGCTTCATTACTTAGATTTTGGATCTTCTTGCCATTTTTCTTCTTATCTTTTGCATTTGATGTTTTATTTGAACTTTCACCCTTTTCAAATCCTAAACCTTCTTTATCTTTAGAGCCTTTCTGATTTACAATAATTTCATCAATATTTGTAGAACTTATCCTCAATTTGTCTTCATGATTCCTTTCTTTCTCAAAATCTGATCTAAAATTTACCACTTCTTTTTCAAGCCTTGTGCATTCCTCTGATTTTCTTTTCACCATTGCATTCAAACATTCCTCAATTCTTTTATTTTCTTCAACTTGCACTTTCAAACTGATTATAGTTTCGTTTGCTTGCTTCAATTGTTCATTGACTTCCTTATGCCTTTCTTTGAACTTCTTGATTTTCTCTCTCAATTTTCTGGTAGATTCATTTGCTTCTTTGATATTTTTTCAGATCTTTGTTTTCATCTTTAGTCCTTTCAAGATCTTCAAGGGAAACTTTGAGTTCTCCATCTTTGTCAAGTGTGCAATATTCTTCTATAGATACAACAATAGGAATGTCTTCTAGAGGAGTAGGTATTATTCTAACAACCATGTGTTTAACCTCCAAGATCTTCCCCAAGTGGTTAAGCTCCTTCCAAGGAACTAGGCTTTGATACCAATTGTTGAATACCTAGAATATTGAGAGGGGGGGTAAATCGGTATTCTTTTTAAACCATTCAAACATTTAAACATCCAATCTACTTAGAAAATTCAATTGTAGTAATGAAATAAATCATGAAACATTCAACAACTCATAACACATGAGCACCAAGAATTTTACATGGAAAACCAAAAATGGGTAAAACCATGGTAAGGATTAGCTCACAATTATTATAATCAGTTATAGTATATTTATAAAAGTGCTCACTACCCATTGAGAAAAATATAGAAGAGAGATTGTGGCTTATAGCCTAGATTGAACTATTACAATTACATCTATCATATGCATTAATTATAGTTCCTATGAAGCTTAATAAACTGACTTTACACACTTCATTTGATTCTAATCTAACACTCTACTTTCCTCTACATTCACATCACTTTAATCTTCTACTCAACATTCACAACTTAAATTCACACTGCTTTGATAATATTCACATCATTTACATGCCTCTCATTCCCTACATTCATCAAAACACTAAAAATGATCTATCATATACATTTGCTTCAAGAATAACATCAACTAGGTTGGCTCAATTAGATGTACCATTCAAAATATAGAAAGTGTAACTTGTCGAATCAAATCCTTTCACATACACCTCACGCTAAGATTCAAATCTCAAAAAACATTGAAATAGGTCAACATGGACCTATAATATCTCCCATATAACATTGCAATACATATTTAACCTTCTCATACTTTCACACCTATTAGGTCAACACAAAAAAAGACCTAATACAAAAATTCTTCAACTGTGTATCCACATTTGGACACATGTATCTCAAAACATCATGCCATCTATAATTCATAGTCTATTGACATCTACCAATATCTCCTTAAAACCCCAAAGCCAAAAACTTATCCACGAAGAAATGTAGAATCTCCTACTCACATGCACTATACAAGAAATGACTATAACTTTCCATGCCAAACTTTTGTTACTTATATCTCTCAAACCAAGAGCCAAAACATGATGAAATTATAGAATCAAAACTTCTAACAACCAAAAAAATAATGTTAGAAGCATAGAGTGAAATATTCATTTGTGGACTAGTGCGGATGCAAAAATTGAATGCTCTATTACACAACATTAACAGAGTTGACACTTAGTCAATTTTCCATCACAAACAAATTTACCAGATCAAACCATCTTGCAAAAATGTCTTCCACACACACTCAAAAACTTTTTAAAACTAGCCAAATTGTCTACAATAATCTGCAACATGATCTCCACATCAATACATCAAGATACAATTTTAACATCAATGCCAACATTGCAACACATAGTAATGTACTTTGTGCTTATCCCTCATGCTCATGTTGCCAAAAACAACATTAATGAAAAACTTCTCATTCTTGCAACATATGTACTAGATATAAGATACAAAGACTACAATATATATTCTAAATAGATTCTATATTACACACAAAATTGAGAAGACATCATATGAGCTATGGAGAGGAAGACTATCAATTGTAAGACACATCTAAATATTTGGGAGCAGGTGAGACACCAAGAAAGATGAATAAAATTTGGGTAAGTTTGATTCTATATAATTATATCAGATGAAAGAATTTTCCTTAGTTATTTTTTAAGAAGTAAAGACTATAAGATTCCAAAATGCAAAATAACTAAGACCAAGTAGCAACCACTCTACCTAACATCTAAGACAAAATTCCAAATCTAAACAAGAGAGTACAAATGATAAAAGAGAGAAAACAAGAATGAAAACATAAGACAAACTCCCCTATCAAAGTTGCTTCATCTCCCTTGCTTCTCCTCCATTCTTTCTCAAGATGCAAAGCTTTTCCCTTAGATTTTGAAGTGTTGGAATACCTGTAGATGATGATGACAAGATAGCAAGAACTTTGGAGAAATGTGGTTGTAAGAAAAAAATGGAAGAAAATACTTTGAACAAACAAACAAGATTGATCTTCTAGAAATTAGATTCCAAGATCAATAGTGGAGGATTGATGCACCACAAAGTAGTGGGCTAGGGATGACTAAGGATAGATGGTCATGATTGAAAGAAGACCAGAGAGAATTAATGGTCAAAATTTGAAATGAGAAAGTGAAGGTAAAGTGGAGGAATTAAATAATAAAATTATTTAATTCATGAGAACAAAATCTTTCACAAGATTTTAAATCTAGTAAAAGATAATGGAGGAATAAATAATCATTTTAGATTATTTATTTATGGAGGAAGGTAAAATGAATATTTAATTTAAATGATTATGCAACTGTTTAAATTAAATATAGAAGCAAATGGAAAAAGTGAATTAAATAATTAAGTTAGATTAATTATTTAATAAAGGGAAAGTGGAGAGAGGGAGTGAAATAATTTAAATAATTATTTAGCCAAGGAAGGATGAAAAGGATTAATGAATAGAAAAATAATTAAAAAATAATTATTAAACTATAGACGAATAATGACAAGCAAATAATTAAATAAATGATAATTTATTTAATTATAGAGGGAAAGGGTGTTAGCGATGCAATTAAATAAATATTTAATTTATTTAATTGTTCAAAGGAGAGAAAAGACTAAGAAAATGAATTAATTAAATAATTAACTAGAGGAATGTGATCAAAGAAAATAATTAAATAATTAAAATTATTTAATTATGTAGGGGAGAGGACCAAAATTGATGAAAATGGCTCCTGAGACCAAAACATTTTAGGTTCTATTTTTTTTCCCCTCTTTGATATAATGGCAGATAGTCAAATGAAAAGGGATTGCTTAACAGATGTCAACTTGCATGTTTATCATCATTGGGTATCAAAATTATAGCAAATGTACCATAAACACCATGGTATGACATAGACCAAGGTGTGCAATGTTACCACTTGCAAAAGAAAATTAGTCAAAAAGACGGATTTCCATGACTCATAGTAAGGACCCAATTATCCTAGTCTTTTTTTCAAGACAAACCACAGACAACAAGCAATGAAAAGAGAACATGATCCATCATCACTCCTCTAAATCCTTCATGGGACATCCTCAAGGTGCATAGTAACACGACCAAAGATAAATAAAAAAGATAAACTTAGACCAACAAAGACAATAGCCATTTAGATAATTTTCTAGAGAGATAATGTTTGTTGATAGGATTGATGGGGTTGAATGATTGATTGATTGTTTGACTAAATTTGATTGATCGATTGACAAGTTTAATTAATTCATTTGATTGATTGTTCCTAGTTTCAGGAAAGACACATCTTGTATAAGGCAAGATTAATTGACCAAGATGACAAGATTGATTGACCAAGTGACTAACTTGAGTTGAATTGATAAGGTTTGATCGATGTGATGATGCTTGGTTTTAGGAAAGGCATATCTGATTTAAGGTAAATAAGACATCTAATAAAGTTGACCAATTGACCATTTTGATGAACACTTGGTTTCAGGAAAGACATATCCTTCTTAAGATGAATGACAAGGTTAACCAAAGAGGATGTCTAACCTCAAGGAGGGAATCTTGATGTAGGACAAATGATAAAAGCCCGAATGAAGAAAAATACATAATGCAGTTAAAGAGATAGAGACAATGACTTGATTGATTAGGAAAATGATAAGTTTAGATTGGAATAAAAGTTGGAAAGTTTGTTTGTTGATGTGTGATTTGGTTTAGAGATTCAAATTTTGCTTGTGCTAATCGAAAGTTTCAAACTTATTGACTGATTTGTGAGACCCTAGGAAGGAATGCCCTAGGGCCCTGAGGGCTCATCAATTGATGGTCTTGCCTACGTTGTACATGCAGAGACCTCGTAGTTCAATTGATGCAAACTAAAATTGAAATGACTCACAAAACCCTAAGGACAAACCTAATGTCTCCAGGGCTCATCGAGTGATGGCCTTGCCTACATAGCAATGCAAGACAACAGTTTTCAGGACTTGGATTGGCACTGAACTTAGACTCTATTTTTGGAAGTTTTGATACTTTTTTATTTCCTTCAATTTTGATGTTTTACTAGTTTTTGGATTTTGATGTTTTTTGATTTTTTTTTATTTTGATGTTTTAAAAGGTTGATACCATTTGTAGGATCCCATGAAGATGTAAGTCAAGGATTTTCTCCCAGTTAGGTATAGGACCAACTTATGTGCAAGGGGAAGTAGCGAATGAATGCAAAGGATGGTCATGAAAGCGAAGGATGCTAAATGCCAATTGTTCTCAGGTCATGGGAAGGATGATGGAGCTTTATTATGGATGGGTGATATTTTTTTATGGATGATAACCATAAGGATTGTGAAAAATACATATGAAAGATACCCACAATCAACCAAGCAAGCATGCACAAGGATCCAAGGACAAACATGATATTGCCCCTAGTCAGGCTTAATTAAACTAATTTATAGGTGATGATGATGATGATGAAAATGTTTTTTGATATGGGAAGTAAACATCCCAAAACAACGTGAGGATTGGAAAATACATATCTCGTTGATGATAATGTAACTAAAGGATCAAGGTCTATAACAAGGCTAGGAACAAATCCAAGGAATTTTTTGGATGATGTGCTAGATTGCATAACAAGATTTTATGGATTAGGCTTCTTGCATTTGGAATGACTAACCTTAGGACTAGATGGGATTATGGAGGGAACTTGGATAAGCAGATTAGAATCCTTAAACCAATGACAAGGAAAACCAATTCCAACGATAAGTATGAAAGGATAGGAGACATGAGGATTATTGGCTGGAAGAAGTATCACAGGATCTCCAAGGAATATGTCACAGGAATAATTTGTCTTCTCTAAGATATGGGTTTGGATAAATTCTATGATGACAATGACATGATATTTCATGGATAGTGTATGACTAAAGGATAGACATGTCAATAATTTTCCCAAAGAATGATTTATGTTTGTGCCCCATTTCTTATCAAGATCAAGGTAGGTGGGAGAATGGATGGAAATGATACAGATTGGATAGATAGATGGAAATGTCATGAGAAAGGCATGGGAGATGAGACAACTTTCCCCCAAGTGTAATGGTTCACATAGATAATTGCACATACACATGATGCATGTTTGTCAGGTTTTCATCATGGTACTTATCCAAAGCGCTATAAAAATGGTTTTTGCTATTGGATGAATTTTTTTCTTTCTTTTCTTTTCTTTTTTTGTTTTTTTGATGTCACACAAGATGCCTATTTGCCATGTTTTCATCAAGGTGACAATTTTTTTGATTTTTTTATATCGACTTCATGCTATGGATGATTATTGATTATTCTGAATCTTTTGATGGTGTTGATGTAGATACTAGTGTCATGATATGCCAATAGTGACCTTTATGGAGTAGTTGTCTTCTCAAGATCATAACACTTGCATACAACTGATAGATACCATTGTGATCCTCTCTGACACTAGGTTTTTCCTTATTGAAATACACACATCGTGATAGAGTTCCATGTGAGTCCTTATGATAAAGAGTTGTTGCCAAGATGCGAAAAAATTGTGAAGTAGGATTTTTAGCCTTTAGGTGAGAAGTAGGATTATGATGGATGATGGTAGGTGTGGATGGAATATTTTGCATTTTGGATGTAGCAATTTTTATTTTCCAAACTTGGGATGGTGGATGATGGAGTTTGAAATTTTTATTGGGATAGTGTTTGGAACCAACACTTTTATATGCATTGCATGATGACCCATTTGAAGGAGGTGGACATTTTTTACATGTGGGAGACCTCTTTTCTTGTGGCTCCATATTTTGATTGGATATTGGAATTGAATTTTTTTCTTTGGGATCCATTTTAACTTTATTTTCCACTTGTATTTTTGCATTAAATTTCCTTTCATATTTGATTTTAGGATTTATACTTGTAAGACTTTTGTTTTTTGATTCCAATTGATGGGATTAATTATTTTGGAATGATGGTTTATGGTGTGGATGAAAGGAGTGTTGGCAACAAACTTATGATAAGGACTACTCATTGCCCCCATTTTGATGTTTGTATTGGATAAAGTTGTCCCTAATATTGTGGAGGTATCATTAACACCATTTGATTTGATCATTGAAGAATAGCAAATGCCTTGATGTCTAGAATTTGTATGAAATTGTACTGATTCTAGAATGCCTTGCTCATGTAGGCCTAATCTTCTTCCTTGATACTGCATGCTCTAAAATATTCTATTTGTGATGTAGTATTTTTTACTTTGAAACAAGATGTGAACCCATCATTGTGTATGTGAAAATTGTTTCTTGGAATCATCTCATCTGCAAGAAATCCTTCTTTGAGGAAGGTGGATGATCCTAGTTTATAGAATTTTTTGGATTTATCATTCATCATGCTTGTTTCTTCTTGATCATTTGGAATGTAAATTTGATCCATGGTAGCTTTTGTATCTTCTTCTTTGACTCGATCAATAGTAACTTCTTTATTCATTTATTTGATTATCTATGTGTCCAAAGGAGGTAAGTGTCTCATTTTGGGAAATGGAGCTGTTTGGAGTTTGGATAGGACCAAATTCAAATGTTTGATCATGGATGGTATAAAGGTCAATGAGAGGATCATTTTGGATTTCTTGTTCAATTGTAGGATTTTGATCAAGGATAGGTTTATCTTGGATGACATGATTGGGAATTGGATCTTGATTAGAGATTAGATTAACTTGGATATAATGTGCATCTATAGGTAATTTTTGGGTAACTTGATCTAGATTTGTTGTAGAGCTTCTTTCATCATGCTTCATGGTCTTTTCTTTGGACATATATCCCAAGGTTTAAGCAATAGAATTTGATTATGGTAGGATTTTCTTTGATAGAATTAGGATTTTGACATGGAAATAATGGAGTTTCAATAGATAGATATTTTTTGGTATTGGTAAGCGATGGAGGAAATGATGGTGAAAAATGTTTGGATGGTGTATGATTAGCAATGTGATTGGATTGCTTAACTTTGTTTCCATTTAGGAGTTGAACAAGTTCCTTTGCTAGTTGTCCTTGGAGAGTAGTAATCAATGTGCTTTTATTGTATGGTATTGTAGTTTGGGATGGAATGGATGGCAATGGATTAGTGGATAGTGGATTAGGATAAGATGTAGAGGATTGGAATGGACTAGTGGAAGGTTGATTTCCCTTGTCAAGGTTAGGATAGATATGATTAATAGATGTTTGTTGGGGATTAATGGTATGGATTATGTTAACTGGTTCTTGATAGGGAGGGTATATGAATGGGAGACTAGAGCCTATGGATTATTGGTAAGATAGGTAGATAGATGGTTGAATTGGGACTATAGGTGATTGGTATTGATGAATGAGGATGGATTGGTATTAAGCTTAACTAGGAAGAAGATCAAGGTAAATTGAAGACATGGTCATGATTTCAGATTAGGATGGATAAGGAAAACTTAGTGAGGACCATATAAGACTTGTGACCTTTGGATGACAATGCAAAATGGATTTGAAACTAAACTATGTTTTTGAGATTTTTGGAGATATAAAGATGCCAAATTCTAATGATGCACCTAAGATCAAGATTAAGGAATGATGGAATGATAATGACCCTATGAAAAAGGGATATGATATGCAAGGATGATAAATACAAAGTGGGTATGAGACTAAGCTATTTTTTTCAGTTTTTTTGGATTATAAGGATGCAATTAAGACCAAGATTAAGAAATGGTAGAATGATAATGACCCTAAAACTAAACGATATATGATATGCAATGATGATGATGACCAAAGGATATGTTTTTTTATGATTTTTGGAGTAATGTAGGGATGCAAAGTGATGGTTCAAGGATGATAATAACTAAAGGATATTGTATGCAATGAAGCTAAATGAGACTAATGGATGGCAAATGATACTAAGGATATGGACCTTTAGACTAAAGAAAGAGGATGCTAACCAATCTATGTTGATCCAGGATAATAATGCAAGATGGTATGAGACTAAGCTATGTTTTTGTATTTTTTTGGATTATAAGGATATGAGGATTAAAATGATAATGCACCTAAAACTGAAGCTTTGGAAGTAATGATGATAATGACCAAAGGATATGGTATGGTAATGAAGCTAAAATGAGACTAAAGGATGCCAAATGGAGCTTAAGATCTAAGAAAAAGGATGTTGTTATGGTAATCCAAGATTACAAACCAAATTATCATTGACCTTTGTGAGGACCAATATTAAAAGATTGATAATTTTGACAAGGTGAGTCTAAACTAGGGCATAAGTTTGAGACCCAAGTTTGATAGAGAAAAAGATGATGATGGTGATTGACAAGTTGAAAGGTAAAGGTTAATGACAATTTGAATAAGCAACTATGGACTCTCCAAAGGATTGATAAACTTCCTATGTCTAAAATATAGAAGGTAAGTGCAACCTAAATCAACCTAAAATATGCAAGGCAAGGATGAACAACACAACCTAAATGAAAATGGGGAATATGAACTAATTAGATATTGTAAGTTTGTTTTTCAGATAATAAGATCACTACCAAAATGCTAAAGATTTGAGATTGGATTGGTATTCTGTGAATTCAAGTTTTTTGGTTGATTTTTGGTGTGATTTTGTGATATTAATTTTGGAAAACACAACAAATAGTTTGAAAACACTTTTTTGGTCTGATCTGAGTGTGAAAATGCATAATTGCAATGTGTATGAAAGCACTCGTAAATAATGCACAACCTAGGCTAGAAAGAGATACTACTTGTTAAGTCCCTACTTGGATTGCTCCAAACACTTTAAAAAAGTGGACGACTAGAGATATTGGTGACACTAGCTGCCCCTTACATGACTTGGGCACACCAAAATCTCTTACCCCCAAAGATTCAAAGATCTTATGATGGTGCAGGGGCACCTAGTCAAACTTTGTAAATATGGTCAAATGTGGGGTTTTTGTGTTTTGAGTCATTTTTTTGATGTAATAAGGCCACTTAGACCATGGAATGTGTGATTGAGTCAGTATTCAGATTAGTAGTGGGTTGGGTGTGTCAAATTGAATAAGTTGCCAAGTTTGCAACAATGTTGTTAATGTTGTCAAAATGCAAAATGGGAAGATGAAGAGTCAAATGATGAAGGAAGGTTAGGATTTAGTTGTTTTCAGTTGGGGAAGGTTTGGGATGCTTTAAAAAATAATTGGTGCACATTGGTGAATGGTTGGAAGTTGTAAATTTCAAATTTGAATATCAAACAATACACTTTTCCTACGTTTCTCATAGTATTTTTCTACTACAGACTCTTGTACGGCTTGGTACAATCAGAATGTGAAATGAGTTGGAATTGGTAGATGGATGATTTAAGCTTCTTTTGGTTTTGTTTTGAGAGTTTTGCATTAAGTTTTGAATATTTTTAGAGGTTTTACTAAAATTGGTCTTGAAACCCTAAATTTGAAGGTTTGAGAGCAAGAAAAATGTAGGACTCTCCATTCCACCATTGAAATCTTGTCAATCTTGTTGGAATGGAGGTAGATTAGGTGTTTTTTTTTTTACCAAGTTGTAAGAGAAGGGGAGGTAGATTTGTTAAAGTTTGAGTGATGCCCTAGTGGGTTTTCTTCATGATTTGAAAGCAAAAGTGGTGCATAGAGGTTAGGTTTTGATGAAAGACTCAAGGAAAGTTGTTGGAAATGATAGAAAGTGTTTGTACATATGTTTTTTGACATTATTTTAGGTATAGTTTAAAGATTGAAAGCTAATAGAGTGATAACCTTATGCTTTCCTTTACAAAGTAGCCTAATTAGGCTTAGTCTCAAAGTGGCACAGTCAATTTTGAGGCCGTATGATAAAAAAACCACCCTTAATTTCCACATATGTTGAATAAATTCTAAATGGGTATCTAAAACAGGTTTTAGATCATGGGTTGGAGCTGTTCTCTGTAAGTTATGACTAAGAAATGACGAATTTCTACTCTTTTAATTCTATTATCAAACGTAGCAGTACATTTTTGAGGGGTTTGTTCCAAAACAATCATACCTGTACTCTTGATATGTTTTGAAACTCCAAAAAGGGTCTCTAAATCAATTTTCAAAATGTGGGTTTGAGTCATTTTCTGAAAGTTATGACAAAAACACCCTATTTGCTATGCTACAAGCAAAATTGAAGAAATTCTAAGAAAACACTAAATTAGAGTTTTTAAGGGTTGAAAGATTGTTCAAAAATGATTGAATTGTGATTTTTTTGAATATCTCCACCTTGATTTGCATCAAATTGGTATCAGAGAATAGGTTTTGATCTTTTGAAGGAAAGTGGTTGAAGTTTGAAGAGGGAAAAGTTAAGCCGGAAGGACAAAGGTCAAATGAAATGGTAATCGTCGCTTCGACTTCTTTCTTCAGCATCAAAATAAAAGTCAAATAATGTCGATTAAGACAATCGTCCGACAATAAAGTGCTCAAGAAAAGAGAGAGAATCTTCCCCGAGGTGAAATAAGAAATTATAATGTATAGTGGAAACTTGGATGCAAGAAGAAGGGTTGGATGGATTGATAAATTGTAACTAATTATAAGGAGGAGGTAGCAAAAGAATAAAAAAGTAAAGTTTTCCTAAAACCAAATTAAATGCACTTAACTTGGTGTAACTATGTACACAAGAGGAAAAGGGAGTGAAAGGGAAAATAAAAAATAAGTTCATGGGATAGGATGGTGTCAGGGTTAGGTCAGTTCGTTGGCGGGTGGGCTATGTGAGATTCAGGCTTTTGGAAGCAGAAAGAGCTTATAAAACTAGAGGAAGAAAAGAATGAGGAGTTTGCAACAACTCCTAAACATGAAGGTACTGAGATGGCAGCATTTAAGAATGATTCAATTTTGAAGGAAAATGGTATTGAGAAGGTCAAGGATGAATTGATTGTGGAGATTCAAGAGTGGGTTAAGAAGCATGTTGAGGTGGTGATGCAAAAAGTGTGTTGTTCATTATTTTCCAAAGAATATAGCGGTCATTCAAGGATTGGTCAATTTGAGATTGGTAAATTTGAAGTTAGTCATTTTATATCAAGTGTTTATAAAACTAATGAAGCAACAGACATAAGGGCATATCAGAAGATGGAAGAGATAAAAGGTAAGAGTGAGGAGTATGTTACTAAGAAGGTAAAAGAGGTATTGCATTATTTTTTTGCACAAGAAGATGTTGATCATTCTTTTATGTTATAAATTAGTTTGTATGATGAGGTGGCAATTATAGGTTTACTACAACAGAAGGATGAGAAGGGAAGCACATGTGAGAAGATTGAAGGTGAGTTGCAGAGGTAGGTGGATAAGTCCAAGCACACAGTTAAAGTAAAGAAGAAGATAGTTCATGGTAAAGATGGCAAAGGTATGTTTGTAGGTACTCAAGCATGTTCCACAATGTTTTCAGATGAGGGAAGAAACAAAGAACACCCATCATGTCAACTTATGAAGTTGGAACAATTTCTAGGTGGCAAAGAGTCTACTAATGCCAAGAACAATGCAAATCTTCAATACCTGGTTCACTAAAAGGGATTACCAGATGAATATAATACTTGGAGGTAATAGTATGATGTCATCAAGCATGGTTTGTTGCAGCACATCCTCAAAGGGACTTGAGTTCCTCTTTTTTCTGGGTGTATGGTGCAGGGGCACCTAGTCAAACTTTGTAAATATGGTGAAATGTGGGGTTTTTTTGTTTTGAGTCATTTTTTTGATGTAATAAGGTAACTTAGACCATGGAATGTGTGATTGAGTTAGTATTCAGATTATTAGTGGGTTGGGTGTGTCAAATTGAATAAGTTTCCAAGTTTGCAACAATTTTGTTAATGTTGTCAAAATGAAAAATGGGAAGATGAAGAGTCAAATGATGAAGGAAGGTTAGGAGTTAGTTTTTTTCAGTTGGGGAAGGTTTTGGATGCTTTAAAAAAGCATTGGCACATGTTGGTGAATGGTTGGAAGTTGTGAATTTCAAATTTTAATATCAAACAATACACTTTTCCTACGTTTTTCATAGTATTTTGTTGCTACAGGATCTTGTACAGCCTGGTATGATCAAAATGTGCAATTTTTTAGTTTGAATTGGTAGAGGGATGAGTTAAGCTTCTTTTGGTTTTGGTTTGAGATTTTTTCATTAAGTTTTGAAGATTTTATAAAGATTTTACTAAAACTGGTCTTGAAACCCCAAACTTGAAGGTTTGAGAGTAGGAAAAATGTAGAACTCTCCATTTCACCATTGAAATATTTTCAAAATTAGTGGAATGGAGGTATATTAGGTGTATTTTGTGTTTACCAAGTTGCAGGAGCATGGGAGGCAGATTTTTTAAAGTTTGAGTGATGCCCTTATGGGTTTTCTTCATGATTTGAAAGCAAAAGTGGTGCATAGAGATTAGGGTTTGAGGAAAGACTCTTGGAAAGTTGTTGGAAATGATAGAAATCATTTGTGAAGAACTTTTTTGACATGATTGGAGGTATGGTTTAATGATTGGAATCCAATAGAATGGTAACCTTGTTTTTTCCTTTATAAACTAGCCTAATTAGGCTTAGTCTCAAAGCAACAGTCAATTTTGAGGCCCTATATTACAAAACAACCACCCCTAATTTCCACATATGTTGAATAAATTTCAAATGGGTATCTAAAATAGGTTTTATATCATGGTTTGGAGCCGTTCTCTACATGTTATGACAAAAAAATAGTGAATTTATGCTCTTTTAAGCCTATTGTCAAATGTAGCAGCAAGTTTTTGAGGGTTTTATTCCAAAAAAATCATACATACACTCTTGATATGTTTTGAAAATCCAAAAAGGGTATCTAGATCAATTTTCATAATGTGAGTTTGAGTAATTTTCTGCAAGTTATGACAAAAAACCCATGTTTTCTATGCTACAAGCAAGATTGAAGAAATTATGAGAAAACACTAAACAAGAGTTTTCAAGGTTGAAAGATTGTTCAAAACTGATTGAATTGTGATTTTTTTGAAGATCTCCACCTCACTTTGCATCATATGAACTGAGGAATTTCAAGTCTCTACAATGAATAGTGAATGTAGGGCAGCTTCAGAGGTCTGACCTCCTACACCGACAAGTGAAAGGGTTTTTGGCCTCTATAATAAATGGTTCTTAATATATTTTTTGAGGTAATACTATAGTGTCTATAGATCCAATGGTTCATTCAATTAAGAGGCCTCCCAACCCTCTAAAGGTTTTTTACGTATCTCACAGCTATTGAGTGAGACTTTCGTCAGTATAAAATAGTTGCACCAGGTGATTGGTGACTTTCCCAACAATCATACTTATTTATATAGCATACCAAAACAAAGTACTTCTTAGGTTGTTCCCTCTCACAATCTGGGAGCTAGGCCTTCTAAGGGTAAACAAAAGTGAGACAAGTATGTTTTTTTTGATCTCCAAGATGACATGAAGCGCAAGGAGAGAGCATACACAACACCTTTTTCTCACACTTGCATGGTGTTCATTTTAAAAATAAAATCTCAAAACCAAATGTGTGGGTGGTTATACAAATTCCAAAAGAAAATTTTTATTCTCAATATCACCAAATGATGTGAGATAAGAGCATACACATCTAGAGGAACAATGAAAACCACAAAACAAAGTAGACACAAGTTAATTTTAAGCCAACTTATGGTGTTAAACAAGAACTTGAGTTCTTTTTAGACCAATGAAATCTGATGCAAGTCAATTTTAAATCCCATGAGTGAAAATATGCAAATTGTTCATTTTAACCTTCATGAGTGATAATGCATGTTCATTTAAAAACCCTTATGAGTGTGCAATGCAGTTTGTAGTTATTCTTTTTAAAACCATATGAGTGAGTATGCAAGTTGTGTTAATTTTAAACACATGAATGGAATATGCAAGTTGTGTTCATTTTAAACACATGAATGGAATATGCAATTTGTTGTTCTTTTTAAACCATATGAGTGAAGATTTGTAAAAAAAAATGCTCTTGCAAAATAACTCTAAACTAAGCAAATAAAAGAAAGTGCACAAAATTTGTTTCAAAAGAAATAGTTTTAAATCTTCCTCCCAACTTGATTCCACATGTTGAAACAAAGAGATTAGTAACCCAAAAAAAAAGCTAAAAAACTTTAATGATAACAATAAACTAAAATAGTGATAATTTTATCCAAACTAAATAAAATTCAAAACCATAAAAAGCTATGGAGAGATAAGACATAGACCTTCAAAACCTAGAAAGAGTTTTGCAAAATCCTGTATGACAAAATTGTTAATAAAAAAAAGAAAATGCAAGCCTCAACAACTAAATTTAAAAAAACAAGGACTAAAAAGACCATAACCTTCTCAAAACGCAACGAAATTTAAAAACATAAAAAGTGTCGAAAAGATAAGAGTGAGCCCTACAAAACCTAGAAGTT
>VDFB02090286.1:0-11780 GCA_007258455.2 Sequoia sempervirens | reverse complement strand
ACTTGCCTGAGCATAATGATTGACTGTGAATAATAACCTGTACAATACTAAAAATTGTACCATTATGTTAGCGCTAGTCAACTTATTTCAATTAATTTCAGGAAGTAAAGATTATATATTTTTTCACAAAAATCAAGCAATTACTAATCCTAGAGATAAATAATTAGCAGGGTAAAAGTGACTAGAAGAAATAAGGAAGGGTATTTGGCTTATTATATTTATGAGGTTATGTTTACCTTATCACTTCTCCCCTTCCTAAGCTTGAGCAGGTCCTCCTGCTCTTTACTATATCCATTGTCTTCAATTTCCCCTATTCCTACTTAACTCTTCATACTTAGCACTGAGGTCATAAGAATTATCTGCTTGTCTATCCAAATCCTCAGGATTTCTCAGGAAACCTTCATTGAGTCTGACCCTTGTTGTCCATGACTGAAATTTTTTAGAATTCTAATATGTGGTAATATGCACTGCAGGGGGTAGTGAAAGAAGTAATGGGGGTATGTATCTCATTCCAATCTAGTCAGTTTTAAGTTGTAGAATATCGACCAAGGCTTCTACTCTTCTATAGGACCACTTAATGTTAGTAGGTGAAATCACCTCTCTTCTTTTAAGGTACATGGGGAGAGGAGTGTACCTCTCTTCACAAGCATGCCAAGCTCTTCCTATCAATTTTGGGCCTTGGTCTTGGAAATTCTCAAAACATAGCCAAAGGTTATCATTATATTTTATTTCCACAATTTCTTTAATCTTAAGGCTTCAGAACTATGCTTTGAAAGAAGAAGGTTTCCTATGAGGATATCGCATTTGGAGTCCAACAGTCCTCTCTACCTGTGCATACTCTCTTGTCTGTTCCTACCATTGAATTTGGTTTTGCATGGTAGATAGAAAAGCCCTAAGTTGCACTTCACCAACAAAAAAGTTAACATAGAAATTTGTATATCTCTCCAAAAACAAATTGTGAACAAATAATTCACACAACAAATCTTGTTGATCAGGAGTTGATTCTATGAATATTTTTATAAAGGCTTTGCCATCAGGATCATGTGGTTGATTGCTATAAATTCTTAATAGTTTCCATCTCAAGATTTGATCATTTAGAAACATAGAATATAGTCTAGAGGGCCTTCTATAGGCTAACAATAATTCACCAATTTGACAGGCATCCTATTTAGCTCGATAAACCTTATCAAATGACTCTTTTAACAAAATTAGCTCCTTTTTTGAAACCTAGCATTTTCTATACCTACCTAATTCAAAAAATAACATCTCTCCATCCATGTCACTAGCAATGGAGGTATATGAACTTGGAACCATTCCATTATGGTTGGTTTAGTTTGTACCTCTTTAGACTCCATTGTGGGTTTGACATTAACCTCCTGTAAATCATGTTCCAATTCAACAATTTTTCTTAAAGAAGTATGAAGCTCAAATTTTTGTTTATCCTTCTCTTCTTCAAAAGCAATAAATAGTTGCATAAACTTATTTGTTAAAATTTTTATTTGTCTATCTTTTTCAAATAAATCAGTCACATACTTTTTGCTTTCTTCATTCCAATGTTGTATCTAAAATTGTAATTGTTCAATAGTCTTATCTTCTTGTTCCATTTGCATTTTAAAATTTACAATTTCTTGATTTCTTTTCTCTAAAATTGCAATGTGCACTTCTATCTCCTCTTGTTGTTGACTAATTTGCTCTTTATTTTCTTGCAACTAATATTTTAATTCAACATTTTTTGCTTTTAACTTCTCTAGCTTCATTTCTCTCTTACCAAATTCCTCAACCTTTGTACTAGCAGAAAAAGGCAAAATGGGGATTTCCACGTTATCACTAATTATGTTTTCCTCATCAGGCACCTGAAGTAAACCTTGTTTAGTAATTTTATCAATTAAAGGAGATAACTGTCCCATAGGATCATCCTCAACATTCAAACAATGTGGTGATTTTTCCTTTTCTTCTTCTTTCCTTGATTAATATGGCATATTCTCCTTTTCAACCTCAAGGGATTGACTAGTCTATTTTTCACTTTATTTTGTTACCTCCTCATCAGGTTGATTCTCAATTTCCAATGATTGTGCTTCGGTTCTATGCTTTTTCTTTTTAGAGGCCCTTGATGTGTCATAAGCTTCAATATCACTAGATTCAACAAATAAACTCTTACTTCTCCTTAAAGGAGGAGTTGTTTGCAATATTACTTTGGTTCTTTTTTTCCTCTTGCGAGGAGGTTCTTCCTCATCTCTTGAATTTATGATTTCTACATTCTCTGAATGACCTGGGGTTTCTATAGTATGAAGTAAAATTTTCGGTGCTTCGCCATCGGGAGCTATTGTGGTATGCTGAGGTTTAGAAGTTTCTAGAGGCTTAGGGGAATGTTCTTCCAATTGTTGAGTCACCCGCCCAAATGATTCACCTTCTTCAAGGTGTCTTTTAGGCTCTGGATTTTCAAATTTTTGCAAAAAAAATTCCCATTTCTTTTTCGGTTTCTATTGAAAATGATATTTACATATCAATTGAATGAGGTCATGGTGTTTAAGTGGTCTTGTACCAATTTTGTATTTTTCTATCATGCTAGTAATAGAGTCACAAAGGAATAGAAGCAAATTAACCCTAAGGGTAGGGTCTTCAGCGCCATGGTGCAAATGGGTAAATAGGCAAAAGGGTGGACCTACAATTACTGCTACTTCTCCTTCACAAGTAAAATACTTAATAATCCAGGCTACGACTGTTCTCCAAGGCTCTAGAATAGACATTCTCTGAAATCCTTTATTTTTCCCTCTAGTACTTATAGTTATCAAAGGTTGAGGTTCTCCTTCTCTATGAAATAGCTCTATCATTTTCTGATAAGTGATATTGGTGGTTTCTAAAAAATTAATACCTCTATTTTCAAGACCAAAAAGATGGGAAATAATCTTAGGACTTACCCATAATCACTTGCCACACACTACAGATTGACCATCTGCGAAGTTCTTCACAAATTCCTTCACTAATTGTTCATTATGCCCCTCAAACTTCTTTATAAATTCCAACCACCCAACTCTCTAGAACAAGCCTACAATATTGCTCAATACCAATAATTTGTCTATTGAACCCGGTTCAAATTTCTTTTTAGCTCCTCCCATTTTGTACTTTCCTTATCACTCTGCTCAATTTTGTTGAAATACTATGGTGCTCAAAGAAACTTGTTCAAACAAATTGAATTACAGAATGAAGAGAATACAACTTTTAATCACCTGTACTTGATACAATCGATGGGAGAGGAATTAATTGTCTCATTTAAGCTTCGTTGTATTCTCATGATGATTTTGCATGCGAAAAAACACAAATATTGTCGTACTTCAAGTGAACACTCAAGTGCACAGTTTACTAAATTTGGAAAGGGGATGACTCATACCAATTAATTTATCTCTATTCAAAATAATCACCTACTTAAAGCAAAAATTGTACATACCCTACGTCTTGTCATCAATTTGAACATCACTTATCTTTGCTAATATAACGGTATATTTGCATGATTTGGTGAGGGTGGCAATGAATTTATTATGATGCAGATGGGATAGCTAATTAATGGAGGAATTACTATGATGAAAAATTAGTCATAATAATTATAATTTATTATGAAAGGATATGGTAATGTAAGGCGGAATGGTAATGTAGGGCGTGGATTCCAAGGTGATGGAAAAATTTAATAATGGGCATGTGTATGATACTGGAAAGTCAAAGCATTTGGAAAGGAAAATAATTTACAAAAATCTAGAGCATCGCTGGAAGATACAGTCGGGTTAAGGATGAAAAGTTCTGGAGCATGCTGAGAGATGCACCCAAAGTGAAAAAGTGAAGTGGAAAAATTCCAAAGCATCGCTAAGAGATGTCGCCAGAATGCAACAATGAAATTTTTGGAGCATCATCAAAAGATCCAACTGGAGCAGCAACTAAAAATTTTCGAAGCATCGTCAAAAGATGTAGTTGGAGAGAAGAAACAACAAAATTTTGGAGCATCACTAAAAGATGCCGCCAGAAGAAGAAAACAAAATGAAGTACTTTGGACTTAGATTTTTTGGAGCATCATTGAAAGACTAGCCAAACCACAGGAATAAAACAAGAAATAGCACCAATTAGGCGTGCAAATTCTAGAGCATCACAGCAACCAAACCAACAAGTTTCGAAGCATTGCAAGATGTGCCAGAATTTGTGTTTGATTCTAGAATGAAGTCCTACAAAATGGAAATGAAATTTAGCTAAGTCCAAAGGATGACAAATTGAAAAGAAATGCCTTGAAGTAATTTTTTTATTCAAAGGGTAAGCGCTTGAGAAGACTATGAGCAGGATACAACCATTCAACAATACCACCCCAAAGAGGGACTGAACCTTGAAATTTGGCAAGATAACAATGCCACCCGCCAAACCATCACAATGTCTAGAATGCTGCTTGGTAATTAAAATACATACATGCAATTTTTTTTGACTAAGTGTTTACTAATAATCAAAACATTCCATTCTCTTGTCTTGAGTCAATGCATTTACGCCTCCTTATATTTCTACATTTTTGTAGAATTCATGATGGCTTTAGTTTTATGGTAGATGTGGCTCCGATGTCCGGCCAATAGAGTTTGGAGTACCACCATGTGGGCTTGGCTACCTTTGCTCTATTTGAAAATACCTCAAAATTTTCATATGGACCTAGCCAATGAGTCCTTAGTTTCTCTTGATGATCTTTCTATCAGGAATCAAATAACAACACCCAATCCCCATTATGGAACTCTCTTTATATGCTTGTCCATTAAACCTTTAGTTGTTGTTGTTTACTAACTTGGCGTTTGAGGTGGATAACATCTAGATGGAGTTCATCTAACTCACTAATTGTGAATTCTCCAGCCTAGACTGGTTGAGATCAAACCTAACTCCATTGTTGTTTTCAAGGTTTTGGAGTTCAAATTCTTCATCAGGTAAGAGGTTTCTTCCAAAAACTAGCAGTGGGACTAAGCTGATGGGTTGATTTCCAAGAAGGATTTGTTATAATCCAAATGGCGCTTCAAGTGGTTCCTACGGTCTTTTTTCTTCGATGAAATTGTTTTGTTAGAATGTTCTCTAGCTCCCTGTTAGTGACTTCCACCTGTCCATTTGCTTGAGGGTGATAGGGTGATGACTTCTTATGACTTACTTGGAAATGATCAGTGAAGGCTAACAAAACCTTAGACATAAACTGGGGTCCTTGATATGTGAAAATGGTCCTAGGGGCTCCAAATTTGAGGAAAATATTATTATACAGGAAATCAGCTACATGGTCTTCCCTAGCAACTCGTACAGCTTGAACTTTTGTCCATTTAGTTAGATAGTCAGTACAGACCAAAATATACTCTTTTCCTTGTGAAGGAGGGTCTATAGGACCGATAAAATCCATTCCCCATTTTTCAAATGGTTCAAGGACTATCTAGGGTTGCAGAGGCATTTCATTGGATGCAGTAGGTCTCCCTACCCTTTAGCATTCATCACAATGATGAACATATTTCTTGACATCTTTATGCATAGAGGACCAATAATATCCTACACCCAAAATCTTATGGGATGTCCTCTTGGCAGATTAATGGCCTCTAGAAGGATCATCATGGAAAGCTCTAAGGATGCTATAGGTCTCATCTTCCCTAACACAACATCATAAAACCATGTCAAGACCACATCAAAATAGGATTTCATTAATCCATTTGAATGGAACACTTTCTCAAATGAGGTGTTTCTTATGTTTTGATGTGAAGTCAAGTGGTAACTCTGATGTGGCCAAGTAATTGGTGATATCAAAAAACCAAGGAGTTTTAATGGAGATGGCAAAAATATTTTCATCTAGGAATTCATCTTGAACCAGAGCTTAATATCCATCATCTTGTTTAAGTCAGGATAAGAAATCTACAACTACCTTGAAATTCCCTATTTTATCAATAATTGTTATGTTGAATTCCTAGAGAAGTAATAACCACTTGATTATCCTTCCATTCACTACCAATTTGTTCATTAGGTATTTGATAGCTGAATGATATGTGTACACCATTACTTTGTACCCCATAATATAATGTCAAAATTTCTTAATTGCATGGACTACAACTAGAAATTCCTTCTTTGTGGTGGTATAATTTTGTTCAGTATGGGGTCAATTTTTTACTGATGAAATAAATGGCATATTTTCCCCCATTCTCATCCTCCTGTCCTTAAACCACTCCAATAGCATCATCAGAAGCATCAACATAGATGTGGAACAAGATGTTCCAATTAGGTCCACGTAGGATAGGAGCAGAGATGAGTTTCTCCTTAATGATTTCAAATGATGATTAACACCCAAGTGTCCAAACAAACTCTACATTCTTTTGGAGGAGGGAAAACATAGGGGCTGCAATCTTGCTAAAGTTTTCTATGAATCTGTGATAGTATCGAACGTTTCCCTAAGAAGCTTCTAATGTCAATTTGGGTCTTTGGAGTAACAAGTTGTATCACTTCAATTTTCTTAGGGTCAACTTTTATTCCTTTTGTTGAAATGTGGTGTCTCAGCACTATCCCTTGTTCTACCATTATTAGGCATTTTTCAGGGCTTAGGGATAGACAATGGTCCTCACATTGCTTCAATAATTCGTCTAGATTTTGGAGGGATTCATCAAAAGTTAACCCATACACAACGAAGTCTTCCATGTAAAATTTGACACAGTCATTCACTAACTCAACAAATATGGCAAGGATAGCTCTCTGAAATGTTGCAGGAGTATTGCATAGCCCAAAAGGAAGAACTCAATATGCAAATGTTCCCTAGGGGAAACTAAAAGTTATTTTGTCTTGGTATTCTGCTGCAACCTATATCTAGTTGTATCCACTGAATCTATCTAGAAATGAGAAATACTTTCTCCCAGCCAAGTTATCCAAGACTTGGTCTACAAAAGGTAGGGGGAAGTAATCTCTATGGGTTGCTTTGTTAAGTTCCCTATAGTCAACACATACTCTCCACTTCCTATTTTTTCTTTGGCATCACAACTAAAGGTGAAACCCATTTGCTATCAGAAATGGGATAGATAAATCCCACTTGCAGGAGTTTCTCAATTTCAGTTTTAATAATGTCTTTTAAGGTAGGATTGAGTCTCTGTTGTGGTTGGTGAACAAGTCAAACATCCTCGATATAGATGTGATGAGTAAAAAAACTTGGGTGTATTCCTTTCATATCTGTGCAGTCCCAAGAAAAAGCTTTAAATCTATTTACCAGGATATCAAACAATTTACACTCTTCTGGTTTTGTCAACCAGCTATTAATATTCAAAGTTTTCCCTAGCAACAACATGATAGTTTTGACACCTGGATGGTTGGAGTTGACTATATAAACAGGTCTTGTCAAAGTGTTAAGAGGATAGTTATGTGGTATGGTTCTATGGAATCTGGAAATATCTTAAAAGAAATGATCTATTTTTGGAATGATATTAGCTAGAGGACAAGGTAATCCCATGAAGTTTGTATTATTGAATTCAATGTGGTCTACGTTGATTGGTTGTCCTAGAATCTCTTCTACACCCAATGTCTCTTCCCCACTTGATTCCATGGTAAGATTCTCCATATTGCTTTCGAGTTCATCCTCCAATTCTTCACCATGTTGTTTAATGATGACCATAGCAAGTGAAGCTAGATTCTCTTGTTTGTTGGGACCTTTTGGTTCATCAACCTATATTTGATTATATTTAGTAGGCTTGGCGGGAGGATACAAGAATAAATGTTTGTTGTTGGAAACATGTGAAATGGTCATTCCTCCCTCTCTGCAATCAATCTTGGCTGCAATAGTAGCTTGCCATGGTCTTCCTAGGATTATCAGATAACTATTTTTTGGTGCGAGGGACTGAATTATTTGAAATTCCACTAGATATTCCCAACTATCAACCTTAACAAGAACATTTTCTATGACACCTGATAGGATGTCATTAAGTCCCATTACTTTAAAATATTGAATTCAATATGTCAATCGGGTAGTGTTCAAGGCAATTTGCAATAGAAGAAGTCTGGAGTATCGCCCCTAGATTTTATAACTTCTTATAGCAACTAATATTAATTCTAACCTAAAGTCATCTAACTAAGAGACTGTAAAACAATTTATCCTAAAGATATTTAAACTAAAAGCATAGAAAAACTAATTTAGAAAGCATGACAACTAAGTTAATGAATACAAAAACAACTAAACTAAAGAACTAGCAAACTACAGAAGTAGAAAAACTTATAAACAATTCATTAAACATCTTCCCTATTCAAAAAAGATTCTAATAGTGAACAATGAAAAAACTACAGAAATGAAAGTCAACAAGTACTTCATAACTTATATTTCACAACAACAAACTCAATAATTCCCTACAGAATAACAATGTAATAAAAAAAAATAACAGAAAGGAAAACACTTATCTACTTAAGTTATCTCCCCTCGAGTGGCCAACTCGTGGGTTATCATGTTTGTTCTCAGCTCACATCCATAATTAATTCATAAATGCTTCCATCAACCATAATTATTATCCATAACTCATAACTCATAAATTTTATATGATAATCTCTTTATTCATAAGCTCAGAAAATATATTGACAACATAACATTACTTTTTATCACTATCTATCTACTTCTGGAGATTACATCTTTTATAGAAAAAATCTAACTAAATCCTATATTTCAGATGGTATAGATAACCATTGAAAAAGTCTATAACAGATTTACAAGTATCTTGTATGTCTTTAAAACCCATTACAATAGTATTAAAGAGGCTCAAGTCGAGCCATGAAGTTTTTGACTTAAAGAATAACAAAAATTAAAACTTAAAGAGTAACTATATCTTCGGTCCATCACCCTAAAGTTCTGGAGCATTTTTCCAGCGCACACCTTCAACCTATTATGGAGCACGTGTTGGTTGAATGCTTCTAATTTGCAACTTGATGATCGATTATTATCCTACAAAACACTTAAAATAACCCGTTAAATTTGTATTGGAAAAATACTTCAATAAATCAAAAGAAATAAAGTTTGTACAATTTCTCTTTAAAAGTTAAGCAATTATTTCTCCTAAAATTTAATTAATTGGTAGAGGATAGGGATTTTTCATATATAAAATAGGTCTTTCTAGTATTATTATGATGAGGTTATTTTTACCTCATCAAATGTTGGTGGTTTTCATTACAAAATCAATGTAATTTTGTCCATCTATTGATCTACTAAAACACAAAAACGCTTGCAGAGTGCTCCATTTGAAAGCCAAAACAACAAACATGCATTGTTTTTCCAATCCAGGTGGAGCTGCTTACTACTTAAAAAATTTCATCATGGGTATAGGCAACTCTAATTTTTATCTTTCATCTAACAATGTGCATTTAAATTAAGTAATAAACATTGTTGTTTTAAAATAAATAAATTATTTATTTGCCACCATAGTGAAAAGTTAGCAATTGCATTTGGTTTGTTAAACATGGCCCCTGGTACAACTATTAGAGTTATTAAGAACCTTCAAGTATGTTCTGATTGCCATAAGCATGAGACATTTGTCAACATCTACGTGGAGTTTAGCTAACAACCTAGCTAAACTATTGTGTATAAATAATTGAATTGTGCATCAAATATGGTTAGAGTAATCCATAGATTCCCATCTAAATCCTCCCTACAAATTTCCCTTGTTCTTTCTCAATAGAAGTGACATATCTAACAAAATCCTTCTGCATCTCGAGTGTCTTTGGTTTGCATTTTTGTTCTTCCATTACACATTCTATGATCTTGTTGACAATTAGCTAAAGTATAAGATTGTACACCAATTTGCCTAGAAATCAAATCATTGACATCAAAGCTAAGTTTTTCCTTCATGCCAATGCAAATGCATGCACAATAGTTAAGGGATTGCAGCTCAGCTAGTTCAATTTGTGAAAGTACTCACAATCGTCAAAGAAAAATGGCCAACAAGCAGTACCAAAGGTCAAAGAAAATATTTAGTGAATGCTCAACACTACCTTGGAAGCACAAAACCAAAGACTATTCAAACCATTCCATGACTTCATAAGCCAACTTGAACCAGCATTGTAAAACCCCTCACAGCTTATTCGCATGCAAAATCACAATCCTTTCAGAGTTCAAAGGCAAATTTGACATTTCAACGCTAGCTATCTAGATTCAAATGCTCAAAGCACACTTTTTCATCAACTTCACTAATGTTGAGAAAATTTCCTTCATAGCATTGGAAATGTTCATTTCAATGTCTCATTGGTGAAAAGCACTAATCCCACAACGTATTAGGAATCACCAACAAATTCTAGCATAAGATGTGTTTGTTAGCACTTAACAAGAGGAATTATACCCTCTCAAACATTACAAGGATGAATAATGATGCTCAAGTCATTGTATCAATGCAAAAATGAATTTGTGGTAGAATACACCAAATAGCACAAATACTTTACACTTATACATGAGAACCTTCCTAAGCAACACAAATTTCTCAAATTCATCACTAGACTATCACCTTTTATTTGCACTAGGATGGAGTTCCTAACTTCAAACACTTCTGGTCAAACATTTTTCAATGCATCCAAGATTGAATCCAAGGAAAAGCTTAATCAAAGTTCACAAGCAAGAACAAGCCCATGAAGGAAACATACTCCAAACCAGCTATGCAAAGGCCTAGAATGTCACACCATCTTCACCAAGTAAGGACAAGGGAAAAAAGTTGCAATAGGGTGATATGTGGTTCCATCATCACCACACTAGCTTCCACACTAATGCCAAACATTGTGTGCAATAATCCCTATTTGTGCAATCCACATTAGATTCCAACTCAATTGAGGATACTTATCAAGAGGCACAATGATTTCACACTTGCACCATGACAATTGATGCTTCAAAGGTACAAGAGTGTTTCTTCCATATGAAGTGTGGGGTTAACGAACATGTTCAAGTGATCTTTTACAATGGCAACCAAAAGAAAATCATCATGCATGATGCAATAAGGAACCCACATCTTTCTACCACCATACATCCAAACCCCTACTCTCTATGATGGTTACAAGACAATTAGGGCATTTAGGTAAGCCAACAATGCACTTTTGAGTATGCAATCAAGCCTTTGCAAGACATTATCACTTGTGATGTCACACCTCTAGTACAATATCCTACTTGGAGAACCATGAGTGTATGATCATGAAGGAATTTACCATTTTAAGGCACAAAAATGGACAATACATAATGACAAGTGGAAACTTAACCTCCTCAAGTTAACATCACAAGCCAAACTAGCTTTGGTCTCTACTAAACAATGTTGCAAGATCATTGCCCACACACAAAAATTTGTGCTTCTCACAATCCAAAAATACACCTACACAAGCAAGTACACACAATAATAGTGCTCACAAATATGCCAACCCCATTGCAGCAAGAAAGGTTCAACAAGATATTGCAGCAATACGAAGACATCTTTGAAGAATGCAAGTCCAATACAATGTGAAATATAACACCAAATCGATTTGAAAATTCCCTCTCCTAAATATATATTTGTATCACAACTCTATTAGGAGAATGATTAAATTCAACATCAAACCCAAGAGCTACTAAGTCAAGGCAAGATCTAACCTAGCTCTTCACCATGGAGCATCCCAATAGTCCATGCACATAAGATCACATGGACATGTTCATCGACAATCACACACTCAACAAGATCATAGTGAGAAACAAATAACCTTTGTCATGCATCAATGACTTCTTGGACCAATTTAAAAGTGCATAATACTTCGCCAAGACTAACCTCAAATTAGGATAC
>VDFB02090285.1:0-24405 GCA_007258455.2 Sequoia sempervirens | reverse complement strand
TTTTATCCCACATTCTTCCTAAAATGTGGATTCACCCATGAGGACATATATATAAACTCGGTTCCTCCTCACTTTTCAAACAACAACTCCAATCTCATTTTGATCAAAATCCATTCTACATAGCCTCTTGTGCTTTTTGCAAAGACAAGTTCTTGTAGATACCTAATAACAATGGAGTTTTATTTTTTTTGAATGCTCATGTTTTCTTTAGTTTTCATAGTTTAGTTGCATTTTACATATGTTTTTATTTAAGAAATGCTCCATTGATGTTATGATGGAATTTTGATTTGGGGATTATAATTTAAATCATTTAGCATTTCAAATTTTAGTATGATACAAATGGTGAACCCAACGTGAATCTTGTTTATGGTTGCATGTCTATAATTTTCTCATTTCCAATAATCCTTATGCTAGTAACATTTATTTTAATTGATAGCTTATGTCATCCATATTAGGCCAATAATGTTCTGGCAATGATATTTGTGAGTAGAAGAGTGATCTGCGATATTTATAATGTTCATGTCCACACACATCCCACAGCTATAAAAAAAAAAATTCTCTATATTTTACATCTTTGCTGCTTCTAGATGAAGAGTTTCCAGAACTTCCATAAGTCATGACCTTAATACCAACATTACATCCCACTGTCTCCTAGATATTATAAACAAGTGCACCATTAACTATGGAGTGAACAATTGACGATTTTCCCACACCTGAATTGCCAACAACAAGAACCCTCACTCACAGTGTGGACAATTTTTGCATTCTTAATCTCCCCCCTCTTGTGGCCTCCCATCTTTTCGCATTGGTTTTTTCTTAAACTTTCATTTTCTTCATATGGCATGAACCCTTTGCAATTTTGATCTCCATTAACATGCTTCCATATTTCCTCTAAAAATAATGTCTTACTTTCTAAAATTTCTTACCTTCTTTTTCATGAACCGATAGTTTCCCTTAGAATATTCTAGAAGCTTTAAAATACAAAAAAAGATGTGTTTATAGTTTAGCTAGCTTAGCTTTTTATAGTTACTTTTAATTTAATTTTAGTTTAGTCTTTTTTAAAGTATTTTCTTAGTTTTTCTTTGATAATTAGTTTCATATTAGGTAAGTTTTTAATTTGATAGTTTAAATTTGTTTAAATTAGATTGTTTTTAAATAGTTTTAAATAGATATTTTTAATTATTTTTAATAAGGATAGTTTTTTATTTAATTAGTTTTGATTATGATTTTTTAGTTCTTTTAAAAAGAAATTTAGATAAATCTTTTGATTAAATTAAGTAGTTTTAATTTTTGATGCCTAGGTTTGGATCCAATTTTGCTTTCATTTTTTTATTTTTTATTTTTTTTATTATTTTTATAAAAAATTTATTGCTAATCATTGTGATTTGACTTTTTGTGCAAGTTCACATGTCAGAGACATGAAAGGTGGAAACATAAACACGTGTTTGTTGAAGAATGGAGGCTTGAAACTACTAATGAAATTTGGTGTAGGACATTACTCGAAGACTAATTTTTTTTTTAAAAAAATTCTTTTAGTATAGAAAACACTTCAATTGGTGCTTACAAAGAACAACTATCTTTTGTTCACATAGATTTAACTAGGGGGTTAATAAAACACTATTTTACATCCTTCTAAAATGGTAGGTGTATGCTCTCACCTTGTGCAAACTTGATGATTAGAAGCAACACCCATCTATTTTTGTGTTTACCCCTTATAGGGCCTACCACCCAACTTCAAAAGGTGGGAACAACCCAAGTAGTAATGGGCTAAATCCAAGTTCTTTCGAATCACTATATAAATCTGTGGTTGTGATGAAAATTATGATCAATGGGAAGTGGTATGTGGTAGCTCTCCCCTAGTATCTTTATGATGTGAAAAGCCATTGTTTTAAGGGTTGGGAGACCTCTCAAGGGATTTTATCATAGTATCGCCTAAATGGGATGCCCTTACTAAAAATCTTTGTGTAGAATTAAAAAATCCTTCTATTTGTTGGCATAGGAGATTGGAACTTTGAAGCCCTCCCACACTTTCATGGTTCAAAGTAGAGATAGAAAATTCCTCTTTGAATAATTTAGATTTTGGTGTACCTAAGAATGAGTGTTGTGGAGGGGAGCTAGTGTCATCAAACTCCTAACCTATCTGCTCTGAATATGCGTAGCTAGAGAAATCCAAGTGGGAACCCAATAAATATTTTCTTGGCTAGCCATAGGATGTGCTTGTCTTCACATCAATTCAAAAAATTTAGACATTGTTCTTTTTTGTTTGAATTGAATTCTTTTCACCAACATTTTCAATCTCAATTAAACATTATCACCTATCCCAACCTTTGGGTTACATAACCTTCATCCATCATAATAGCCATCCCTAAACCATTCATAAGCTTTCTTAATTTACCCTAATTATCCCTAACCATCCCTAAACACCTCAAAATATTCCCAAAACCATCAACCAAACATGTATAACCACTATCCTCCATATTCATCACCGACCTATGAATGAGACCAAAGGATTGAATATTTTGACCATCATTTGAAAGAGCTTGAAAAACAACTAGAATACCAACATTTAAATGAAATGGTGCAATTGAATCTCACGTAAAGCTTTTATCACCACCAAAAACTACATCATCAAAGTTCATTTTTTTTGCATTTTTACAAAGGCTAAATGAGAAACGCAAATCTAATCCCTCAAGCACAAATAATATTGTGTAATCCTACCATGTGGCATGCATCTATCTTCATCCCCCATAAGTAAAACTAAACCTCATGAGTCTTTCACCCAAATTAACGAATCTATCCAACCATCCTCTCCCATCATACCATGTGCATCCAATAATTCATGTCAATCCTTAGTCCAAAGCATGCTATCATAGACTCCCCTACACATCAAAATGAAAGTATTCTTTCCACTCCATCCAATGATAGGAAAATTCCACAACCCCCTTCCAATATTTGACCAAGATTCCATATCTCAAGAACCACATGATGATCCCCTTATCTCTTTTTGTTTCATCCAAGATGATCCCCTTCCATCTCAAGAAAAAAGTATCCTTCCACCTCATCTAATGAATCCATACCATCTCATGATTCCATTGCATCTCAAGGGCATGATAGTTCTTCCATCATATCCGATGATTTCCTACCATCTAATGATCAAGATATGCTTTCCACAAAATCTTAGGATTCCCTTCCTCATAAATATCAAGACATACCTCTATTCAAGGATACCCTTTCATTCTATGATGATATCCATCCTTCTCATGATCAAGATATTCATTTCATAACACTTGATGATAATTCTCTACCTAATAAAGATCAAGCTACTCTATCTCCTACACCTTGTGATCTTTTTCCAAGTCAAGATCAAAGTACCCCATCATCCCCATGTCAAGATTCTATCACCCATCCTAATTCCCTTCATGATCAAAATCCTCCACAAGAGTCTATGTCCGCTATTCAAGCTATCCATGATACCGTTACCTATCAAATGGGTTCCCTCCCTTTCATCCAAGGTGGGTTACTCCAATAAATTATTATTCCTTCCATATCACATCCACCTCATGATGGAATTGCATCTTGGTTTGTAAAAAATACCTATCCAATAGGAAAATGAGTCTGTGAAAGTATGAACTAAAAATTCAAAGGATTAGGCCTTCATGAATAAGGTATCCTAGAACCCCTTTATATCCAACAAAATCCATATTATCATGACATTGGTGATACACCTTAAACGATAAAGACATGGGTACCCATATTAAGTCTAGATTCTATCAAAATAAACCTAAGTATCCTAGTCCATCAAACCTTCCATCTATCCTAAGTCCTTATCCTATTCCATCAAACCTTTCATCTATCCTTGGCCATTATCATCCAAACCCTAGTTCATCAACCCTTCCATCCATATTGGGGCCCTACATCCCTCCATCTTCTATTAATCAAGAACAACAAAGGCACACATCCTTGATGTCCTCTCAAAATTCTACCTACATTAACCCATCCATAATATTTCCATATCATTCAACTCCATCCAACCATCCCATTTCTCTTGGAAGTAGTTTCGGTGCCAAATGTCAAAATATTCCATATCAAAATCCACATATATCAAAGGATCAACATGTCTCCTCGAAGAGACATGCGAAAATAAAATAAAATATGAAATAAAAATAAAAAAATTCAAAGGCCACAATGGCACATAAATCAAAAATAAAATTTCCAAATGCTACAAAGGACCATAAAGCAAAAAGAAAAATATCAAATTCCACAAAGGTTCACAAAGAAAAATAAAATTCAAAAGCTATTTGGATTCCTAAAAGTCTCATAGAAGCAATAAAATCTAAATTGGTATCCAAATTTTCTAATCCAAAAGCTTCCTCCAATCATCCATCTAAAAACATGTCACCTTCCAAGTCTACTTTTCCTCCATCACTCCACCACCCTTCAAGGTGTGGGCCAATGTTTATCTTGCCGTCCTTTCCATATAACCATCAACAAACATTCAAACCTCCTATCCATTATCCAAAATCCACCCCTCATTATCCTCCTTTAATCCAAACCTTTGAATAATTCCTTAGCTTCTTCACTCATGCCATTATTCTATCAACATTTATGAGTCTAATCCTCATTTCAATGGTTTATTAGAGTACATATTCAAGGGATATTAGCTATGAAACTTTATGCTTGAGTCATCCCTCCATCTCCCTTTCATGCATATACTACCTTATATTTTCATTCATCCTTATGCATATCCTATTTTTTTCCCTTTCTCTTTCACTCTACACTTGGGGGTAAGTTTCATCCATCATATCATTCATATCCATTATCCTCTTTTGTTCATCCTTTAAATTTTGACCTTTGATCTTGACAAGGTTAAGGATCTTGTTGAATGTCATATATCTTATCATATATGCATTATCCATATTCCACCATTCTATCTAAATACATCCTTTCTTCCCTTCCTTGTTCTTAATGAGGAATAGGAGAAAAATACTTAGGGTGTGTTTGGATATCTTATCTAGTTGATCTTGATCATCCTATTCATTATCCTTATCCTTGCATTCTTCCATTCCATATCTCCTAGCTTATCAAAATCCATGTCTCATTTCCTTCCCTTGTTCTTGATGAGATTAGGGGAAAAATTACAAATGTGTTCTTTGGATTCCCTTTCATAACCTTGTGTGTTACAATTCCATCATAGTTCACATATTTATCATTTATCCATGATTAAATTACCTCCAACACTATTCATCATGACCCTTTGAAACCTTTAATCTTATCATGTAAATCATATTTGAGCCTAGTTGATAAACATTATCCAATCCTCATATCTTTTGTCATCAATCATCAACAATCATCAACCTTATTGTACTTAGATGAATTAGTTCTCCTAAGTACTAATTATCTTGCCTCATGAATTCAATCATTCTTGGTTGTGCCATAGAAAAATGGCCCCTTGAAATTTTCATGGCCTTTTAGGTCTTTCTTCATAATGATTGGTCCATTTTCCTTTGATTTATTGATGTAAAGTGACTTCTACATTAATATTAGGTCCTTAAAATTCAAATTATGGCATCTTATGAAGGTGTTGTGAAGTGTTGTAAACCATTTCTACAATTTTCTAGACTCTATTCATTACAATTCACCTTAAAAAAACCTTTTCATCACTTATCAAGTCCTATTTTGAAGTGTTGTAAAGTCTTGTAATAAGATTTCACACTTTTCTAGGCTTGATTCCACTACTTAAACTTTTCTTATGCTTTATTTGACCCATTTATGCCCTTATAAGGCTTCATTAAGTTTGTTTGTAATGTAAACCTGAAAACCAACATTAAATGCAAGATAATTCTCGACACCAACTTTTAGGTCCAAGGTGGGACCCATTCACCATGGGTGGTGAATGAGTCCCTCTTGGCTCCAAATTCAAAATATTTCAAATCTTCTTTCATTTTTTTATTCAAACTTACCTTATGTCAAGCTGTGATGAGATATCATTTAGTTACTAAGGCACAAATGTGTATAAATACATCATTTTACCCTCATTTTGACACTTACAATTCTCCAATTCTCTCATTGTCTAATTCACTCAAGCAATCTTCTCAAGTAAACATCGAATCAAGCATCTTATAAATTCATCATAAGAAGCATTCAACCACTTTTGAGCAGCATATCTTTAGATTTCTTCAACAAGGGTTTTGGTGAGCATTTATATTTGCATATTATGTATTCATCATTCTCTTTCCATTTCATTTCTATTTCAATGGTTTAATTACCAAACTAGGGTTTGACCAAGGCAAACCCCTATATCCTAACCCTCAACACTTTTTCCAATTTGCATGTGTTTATGTGCATATATTTATCAAATGGAAAGGTTAGAAAAGGTGTCCACATCCCATCAAAGTCATTCAAGGTGTCTCAAACCCTATTTCAAGCTTTGAGAGAGTCTACAGGTCAAGTTCAATATATTTAGATCTAGGGAATCTTCAAAAAAAAAATTACATATTATAAGCCATAAAATTCTGTTTAGAATTCTCAATTTTCCAAAAGAGGACTCATTTGCCATTGATGGTGAATTAGTCCCATATCTAGGCTTGAATAGTGGTTTCTATAGATTTGAATACCTAATTCCCTAAAAACGGTTATGACACTTTCTTGCAGAAATATGACTCATTCGCCTAGGATGGTGAATTAGTCACAATGAGCATTTCTAGTGTCTTCTACAAAATTTTAAAGATTCATTCCATCCTCTTCTAGCTTCCAGGTACTCATCTCCAATTTGGTTAATTTTTGTTACAATTTGTATACATTTCTAGTCAAATTGTTTGAATACACATTATGCTTTCCAACACTTTTGCATTAGGTTAGAATACATTCCTTAATTTGCAATCTCATTATTTTTTCAGCATTTAAACACATTCACACACACTTGTACACCCCTTTCCCCATTTCTTCTAATGTTAAAAAAGTCATTTTGGCCCATTTTCCTCTCCTTCTAGGTGAAAATCCCTTAGAAGGAGCTAGAGATTTTGGGGAGCCAAAAATCTTTGTTACATTTTGGTGAACCTACTTTTTGAATATGTCCTTGATTGATTTTGAGTCCATTCTCTTCCTAGAATTATCTTGCATTTCATTTTGCATTATTTAAGTTGTATTCTAGGGTTTCAAATTTTGCATTCATAAAAAGTGCATTTAGCTTACATTTTTGGAATCCAAAATCATTTAAATTTCTTGAAATTCTACATTTTTGACTTAGGTCTACATGATAGAACTTAGAAAACATAAAATCACTCAACTTTTTTGAAAATTATGAAAAAAGTCCATATTGGGACTCATTCACCAACCTGGGCGAATTAGTCCCTTTTGACCCATAAATCTACCTTATATAGAGCTAAAATCCAATTTTCTAGCTTTTTTTCTTTCCATTACCTAACTGCATCCATTAGTTGAGTTTTTGTAGCATGCATTTCATGATATTTAGCATAAATTTGTTCATTTCATGCATTTTTCAAATTCAAATTTTGCATTTGCAACATTTTATTTTTAGCTTGTTACATAGTGTTTATCTAAAAATTACTTTGTTTGAAATATGAAAAAATGCATTTCATCCTATGTCTTTATATTTCATCATTAGGAATAGACATTATTTACATTCATGGCACTTAGACTTTCGCAATCTTTATTTTTTGCATTAGTTCCTAGCTCATTTAGATCAATTTCATTACATAATGAAAAAAAAAACACAAATATCAAAAAGAATAAACGTAACTCCCAAGCCCTTTAGTAGTGATGATTTGGAAACATTTGTTAGATGAATCGTTAGATGACTTCCTCTCTTCTAAATCATCCACTAAAAAATTGACACAAAAGGATGCAATCATCGATAATCATGATAATCATCATTGTCCTTCTCCTAATATCTCTCCCACTAGTGATGAAGGTATCTTTTTGGAAGAAGACACAATCATTGAAAATCATAAAAATATTTCTTTTCTTCCTTCTCATCTCCCTTGAAAATATATTACAACACACAAAACTGAGATCATGGCCACTTCTCCCAACACCTCCCCTAGTTGTGAAAATTCTTTAGTAAATAAGGATAAACTTGTGAATGATCATGACAAACACATTTGTGTGGAGGATATGATTGAGAGCTATGACAATCCTACCTCCCCTTCTAAAAATGACATTCTAGGACATTAGGATGTAAGTATAGATATTCATGACAATCAACCCCTTTCTTCCTCTAATATCTTCTCTACACATGAAGAAGATAGTTTAGTGTTAGAAGATATTGTGATGGAAGATCTATTTGAACAAAATAGTCCAATCAGTAATAATCATGAAACTCCTATTTATCCTTCTCTTGATGCCTCTCCTATGAGTGATGGAGCTATCTTTCCAAATCCAATTATGACATGTGATGAACATATTAGCTCTCCACATAGGGTCAATATTATGGCACATAAGAATGATACCTTAGAGAAAGTAGACAACCAAATAAAGCCTTCTTCTCATATCACCACTATTGATACTCAAAATAATCCAACCATTAATCATCCCCCTATCAGTGTTGAATTTATTTTGGACACACCTAAGAATCCTATCATTCTTTACCCACCATTACACAAGAAACAAGCTCACAATACACCCAACCTCATTCTTCCAAAACATAGTCTTCATGATTGTCCTTTCATAGTCATCAACCTATCCAACAAACCATCACTCAACATCCATACTATCACCAACCATTCTACCAAGAAACCTTTAACCTTGGTACATTCAAAATCAATACATAGATAACATTAGTTGTTGCTCCTTTCCATGTAATAGTTGTACATAGGATCATAGCATTCCCACTATTACATGTTTCACATCCCTTGCTAGGGGAAGCCTACCATCATCCACTTTAGGCTCACCCTTGTCTTGTACTAAGTACAGGAAAAGGGTTGGATAGCCTTATCCCCTATATGTCACTTCTCATTGTCTCTTTTGACTACTCGTTAACTTTTCATGGATATATGAGAGCAAGCTTGAGATGTGGACAACATGTCTTAAGATTGACTCGCATGTGACACACTCCCTTTCTTCATGATGCAACTTATCAAAAACATATGACTTAGCATAGGGATTTTTGAATAAGATCTCATGTTCTCCTCTTCTACTTTAAAGAAATTTCTCACAATATGGTGTGTATAAATTTATTTAAAGTGGGGGAATACATAGACCACATCTTTTCACAAAATCTTCATGGTGTGAGTTACTTTTTATTATGATGCATCCTCTTCTTAGTGGTGTCATTGGGTTTGATTCCTTTCAAGAGCATATGATCAACTGAAGTGGCCTAATGCGAATGAAGCATCCCATGGATAATGATATGACACTAGGGATAATGATCAACAAAAGTGGCTTGATGAAAATGAGGCATCCCAAGGATAACAATCTAGCCTCCCAACTTGTCATCTCTTGGAGACATTAGGCATGATGCTCCCCAAGAAGTATACCTTACATGAATAAAGAAAAATCCCCTTTAATAAAATTTTTGCATGACATTCAAAAACATTTTCAGGAAAAATAGCCTAGATCTGATCCACAATTAGTTGGACAAACAGTCGAAGCTTGATACACCTTTTTATTTCTTTGGATATCTCACCCCATAGACAACCACATATTTTGTGGCCCCAAAGTGAGCACATCTTTGACATCTTCATCATACACCTTAGATCCTAGGGGCTTAAATCCCTTCTTGATCTTTGTCATTTGCAATAGAAAGATTAAATCTCTCTTGAGTTGTGTTGAATGGATACTTTAGTGTGAGTTTGAAGCAAGTTCTTCCTCTCACTAAAGTGGGGGCTAAATGTGCCATAGAAAAATGGCCCCTTGACATTTCCATGGACTTTTAGGTCTTTCTTCATGATGCTTGGTCCATTTTTCTTTGATTTATTGATGTAATGTGACTTCTCCGTTCACATTAGGTCCTCAAAATTCAAATTATGGCATCTTGTGAAGGTGTTGTGAAATGTTGTAAAAAAATTCTGCACTTTTCTAGACTCTATTCATTACAATTCACCTAAAAAACTCCTTTTCATCACTTATCAAGTCCTATTTTGAAGTGTTGTAAAGTCTTGTAACAAGATTTCACACTTTTCTAGGCTTGATTTCACTATTTACACCTTTCTTATGCTTTATTTGACCCCTTTATTCCCTTATAAGGCTTCAATAAGTGTTTTTTTAATGTAAACCCAACAAACAACATTAAATGCAAGATAAATCCTGACACCCACTTTAATGTCCAAGATAAGACCCATTCGCCATGGGTGGAAAATGAGTATCTCTTGGCTCCAAATTCAAAATATTTCAAATTTTCTTTCCGGTTTTTATTCAATCTTACCTTATCTCAGCTTGTGATGAGGTATCATTGGGTTACTAAGGCACAAGTGTGTATAAATACATCATTTTACCCTCATTTTGACACTTCCAATTCTCCAATTCTCTCATTCTCTAATTCACTCAAGCAATCTTCTCAAGTAAGCATCAAATCAAGCATTCTAGACATTCATCACAAGAAGCATTCAACCACTTTGGAGCAGCATATCTTCATATTTCTTCAACAAGGGTTTGGTGAGTATTTACATTTGCATGTTGTGTATTCATCATTCTCTTTCCATTTCATTTCTATTTGAAGGGTTTGATTACCAAACTGGGGTTTGACTAAGGAAAACCCCTATATCCTAACCCTCAATACTTTTTCCACTTTGCATTTGTTTTTTTATGTGGATTTATAAAATGGAAAGGTGAGAAAAGGTGTCCACATCCCATCAAATTCATTCAAGTTGTCTCAAACCCTATTTCAAGCTTGGAGAGTCTATAGGTTGAGTTTTGCAGATTCTGATCTAGGGAATCTTTAGAAACATAATTGTAGATTATAAGCCATATAATCCTATTCAAAATTCTTAATTTTCAAAAAGAGGCCTCATTCACCATTGATGGAAAATCAGTCTCTATTGATTTGAATACCCAATTCCTTGAAATTGGTTCTAACACTTTCTGGCAGAAACAAGACTCATTCACCCAAGATGTGAAATTAGTCCCAATGAGAATTTCTAGTGTCTTATACAAATTTTAAAAGCTTCATTCCATCCTCTTCCAACTTCTAGGTACTCATGTCCAATTTTGTTAATTTCTATTATAGTTTGTTTACATTTCTAGTCAAATTGTTTGAATACACATTATATTTTCTAGCATTTTTGCATTAGGTTAGAATACATTCCTTAATCTACATTTTCATTAGTTTTTTAACATTTAGACACCTTCACACACACTTGAACACCCCTTTCCTCATTTATTCTAATGTTAACAAAGTCATTTTGGCCCATTTTCCTCTCCATCTAGGTGAAAATCCCTAAGAATGAGCTAGAGATTTTGGGGAGCCAAAAATATTTGTTATATTGGCATCTTAATCAAAAAAGAGATATGTTGCTTGTGTGACATGTTTTTAGTGAATCTTCACTTTTCATCTATCATTTAACCATGGTTGCATTACCTCTATTGTGGGGCATCTTGTTCCTTCAATCATTCATATCATCTCATTCCATCTTAAATGTCCTAAAAAAAGCTATAAAAAATCATAAAATATCCTAAATAAAGCCATAAAAAATATAAAATGTCTTGAAAAAATTCCAAAAAAAATCAATATTTAGAAAATCCAAAAACAATCAAATATTTAGAAAATCCAAAAAAACCAAATATTCCAAAAATCCAAAAAAATCAAATATTCTGAAAATCCAAAAAAAATCAAATATTCTAAAAATCCAAAAAAAGAAAATATTCCTAAAATCCAAAAAATTAAAAAAATTCCCAAAATAGTGACACTTTCAGATTGTCGCATAGCTTTGAACTTCAATGAAATCAAAACATGTCATGATTGAAAATCAAGTGGACATTGAAACATATCTACCAATCTATCTTGCAAATCCTATCTAACACATAAATTGTGACAAAAATCCATTCTACATTGAAGCATGATGCATGATTTTTTGTTGATCTTTGATTATTTTATGATTTTATCTTTGGTAGCATGTCTTTTACCTTCTCAAGGATGTCTTGGACTAGAGAGACGAGGATGGGGCATGTTCACTTGATTGTTGTCAATTCATAGGATGAATCATCTTAAGACATGGTTGTCCAAAATCGTCGAGGACCTACGAGTCTCGTGTGGATAAGAAAATTCCTTGTTTGATAGTGTCTTTCATGCAATAAGTATTTAGGTCATCTAAGGTCTTTATACCAAGATGCTTATACTTCACTACTAAATAAAAATGCAAACAATATTCAAGTTGTCTAGATTTTCATTTTATCTAGACGCTTATACTAATTTGTTACATAATAATCTCTATGATGATAAAGCACTCTATAAAGCACAAGAATCTTCATTACCTTCATTTCCTAGACATATCTCTTTTTCATCTATAATTTCTTCCATCATCCATTTCCTCCATCATTTCATTTTCTTCATGCTCCTTATTTCAAATAATGATTATAATTCAATGATTATAGCTCTATGATGTTCATAACCGATGTTTGTCTTTTAATTCAAATTTCAAATCAATGAATCTGCTCCTTGATAACTCAATAGATTAATCAATCATTATTTTTTGCTAGCATCAATCTCAATTAGATCAATCAACTTAATCAGCTTATCAACCTAGCTATATAGATCATTTACATCAATTTTTCAGTTATTCCCATCAACTGTGCATTTTCATCAAATGTACATTTCTACTCAATCAATCACGCAATATCAATTATCAAATTTTCTCGTCATGATCTATCAAGAGATTAATGTTATCACATCTTATTCGATCAATCTCTTGATGGGGCATATCATCCTTACTAGGCTATCCCTGGGGCATGTATCAATTAATCAATTTTTCTTTGAAACAAAGTGACAGGTTACATAGTCTCAAAGAGGGGAAACATGTACACATATAAAAATGTCCTCATAATCATCTTTATCCATTGCATATTTCATTTAGTCTTCTACATGAATCATTGAACAATTTGCATAATCATTAACTCACCCATTTCATTAATCATTAATCTATAATCATTTAAATACATCCATTACACATTTTATACATAATCATATTTCCATAATCATAAATGCATTTCATAAATATACATTTTCATGAGAATTTTTCCATTTCAAAAACCAATTTCATTAAATAATTTAAATAATAATTTATCATTTTCCTATGCATATCATTTAATAAATCCATTATCATTAATCTCCAACATATCACAAATTACATCTAATTAAAATGGGATAATTATCATTTCTCCATCTCATTCTTTTATCCCACATTCTTCCGAAAATGTGGATTCACCCATGAGGACATCTATATAAGCTCACTTCCTCCTCACTTTTCAAGCAACTCCAATCTCATTTTGATCAAAATTCATTCTACATAGCATCTTGTGCCTTTTGCTACAAAAATATGAGAGAAAAGACAAGATTTTGTAGATAGGATAACAATGGAGTTTGATTTATTTTGATTTCTCATGGTTTTTTTTAGTTTTCATAGTTTAGTTTCATTTTACATGTGTTTTCATTTAAGAAATGCACCATTGATGTTATGCTAGAATTTTGATTTGGGGATTATAGTTTAAAACATTTAGGTTTTCAAATTTTTGTATGTTACAGGGGTGAACATGATTATCTCTAACATAGTTGTCCTTGATTAGATTACTTTTATAAGAAATACAATCACTAAGACATCAATTCCAATTCACATACTAATCCTTGAATAGATAAATACCATAACTTTCCAACTTATTTAATTTAGCATGTATATAGCTCAACTAATTTATACTAATTTAAATTTAGCTTACTTAATTTCAATCATTTAATCGTAAAATATATTTTTACAAAATATTTTAAGAAAATCAAATTAGTAGGAAAAAAATAATCAGGATTTATAATTAAATAATCATTATTTTTTCTCTTAGTTTTTACATGTTATAGATAAATACTTTTAATTATACAATTAATTTTGATTATATGAAATATATTAAATATTATATCTTTTAAAAGACATTAACCATTCTCTTATTGTAATTATATTTTCCTTTTTAAATTAAGTTAATTATATTTATATATGGAAACCAAATAAAATTATGATATGCTCAATTTTATAAAAAATAATCAAATATGTGTAAAATATTTTTTAATGATTTTTACAATTTATTTTATTTAAAATATTTAAATCAAAATTGTTTAAAATCAACTATTTGTAAATAATTCCTTTTTATTTTCATGAATATAAAAAAAATTGTTTGAAAAAAAAAAATTATTTTCATGAGTTACCCCTCTTCTCCAATTGGCTTGGGCACTATCAAGCCCTTTAAATAGAAATTCACACCTCCCAAATTGTTCAAATGATTTCAAGACTTAGTGCCTCTGCAGAATGAAGGAATAAAGGCCTACTTCTACCACACTAGCACACGATAGATGAAAAAACCTTTCAAAATAGCCACCTCTAATTAGCAAAAGGATGTGCCTCTTCAATAGGAATGTGCCTCTCCAATGCATGTTTCAAATGTCTTTCCTCCACATGCAATGAAAATAGACCAAAATAAACCCACAAAAAGGAAAAACATGGGTCCCTCTCTTGTCGCTTTCCAAATCCTCCCAATTGGTTCCCAACCTTTAGTAGGAAAAAAAGTATAGCCTTCAGATAGGAAAAAAATGCCTCATGCAGCCTCCTCAAATTGCTTTCCAAAGACACCTCCAATATAGTCAAATAGGGAAAAAAATTAAATTCTTAGAAAATAAATTCCAATTTTAGAAAAATCAAATCGAGAATTATGTCAATTTTAAAAAGTTTCCAATGCCAAAAAAATCCAACAAAAAACATCTCAAACAACTCCTGATGAAAAATATCCTCAAGGGAAGGAGATAAGAATGGTTGGCCCTAATACCATGTAGGTGGAGACCACCGAACCCAAAATCACCATTTTTAGAATAAAAATTCATAGATGTGAGAGAAGAAAATACGTTATTTCACCAAAAATGAGAAAATAGATTTGAGATGCTAAAAATACATATTATACAGGCTCTTAAAGCCATGAAAAATATCAAACGGGTGAGAAAACTACCTTATGGAAAAAAACACTCGAAGTTTTTTACCCTAAGATAAACTTAATACACTAACAATTTATCTTAGAAAACAACCACTTAGAGTTTGGGATGTTCAAGTCTTATTCTACCATTTTTCTATTTGATCATATTCTAGTTTTTCTCTAGATCTTCGAGGGAAAGTCCCAAAAAAATATCCTTTCAAATACAAAATAATTTGGTTTTAAGAGTAGATGTTCTTACTGTCCATTAAAGGCTATTGAGAGTATGTATCTCAATTTAAGTTCTATTAAATGTTCCAACTATGCTATAATAATAAATTCATCAAATATCAATTTTTAATTTTAAATATACCCATTTAAAGAATATTTTTGTAGATAATTCAACAATTAACCAATTCCTTTAGAAGATAAATAAATTTTTAGCTCACAAAGGTACAAATTTGGTGAGCTTTTAATAAGATGGTTTAATCAAATAAGTATAAGAAACTATTTCAAGGGAAGATTATTGTTAGAGGTAGAAATCAAGAGAATTATGGCTAAATGAAGATGGAAATTTTTTTCTCTATGTTTCTACCTATAACATCATAAATTGTTGATATTTTCACACTATGTTCGACTCTCTTCTAAGTGCTTATTCTTAATTATGTTTCTTATTAGTTTTTTAATTGTCATTTTCATGAAATTGAATTAAATTTGGGAAATTAAAATAATTATTTAACAAATATCTAAAACTCAAAATAAGCATAGACTAGGGCACCCCAATGAATCTTCCCTCCTTAATCAAGCCCTTTAAAATCTCATATTTTATTGATGGATTTAATATTTTTATAAATTCAAAATCCTTTGTCTCTTTTTCATAAAATCTAATGAAAAATATAATGAAACACATATAAACATAAGTCATTCCCTTCATTTGAACATCTACACAATCTTTGATCTCTCAAGAAAAGTTTAGAAAGGAAATTAAATAAATTTCAAGAATAGAAAAGGGATATGTGTAGGATCATGATGGGCCAAAAAGTGGCAATATGATGGGTATGTGGTTGACAAAAAAATTTTTACCCAAATTTGATGAAACAAAAAGGGTTTTTAAAGGAGATTCATAGCTTTCTGCCAATATAAATTATGCTCTACTTTTAATTTAATAAGTAATTATTATTCATTTTCTATTCAAATTATGACTAAAGTCCTAATTTATAGGTTGATTGAAAAACATTTATAGCTTTCAAATGTTGTCAAATTTTTTTAATCCAAAACATGTGTCACATTCTATGGTTTTCATACTATAGGATTAAAAAAAGAAATATTGAATTTCATGAAGGTTTGACGAAGTTAAGGTGGTCAGACACATGAGATTTTTATATTTTTTAAAATTTGTAATAAAAAAATTATAATTAATTAGTTACTTAGAAAAAAATTACAAAAAGTATGTATCACATCGAGACATGAGTCCTCTACTTATATCTAAAATATTATAAAAAATATTATCATTTTATTGTGATTAGGGTGGTCAGATAGACACCTACTTCTTATTTTTTCCCTAAAATTTAAGTACTACTACATTGAAATTTCAAATTTTCACCAAATAGATTTTTTATTATTTAAACAAGCCTAGTAGTTTAGAAACTACAATCAATTTTATACAAATTCTATTCTTACATATTTTTGAAATAATATAGATAACTTATTCAAATTTTTATGTCAAGTTGCCTAACTCTGATTTTTCTAAATTTTTTGCCACTCAAGGGCCTATTTTTTCCATGATGATCCTGCACATACCCAAAGAAGAATATCTATAGCAATGTCTTAGAAAAATTCAAATCCACAACACATCAGTAGAATCATGTCTATGCATAATAAGAAGTTTCATATTTCATGTTTATTATTTTTATGCACACTAAAACATACATGAACTTCAATAAATCATCAATTTTTCATTGTATGATATTACACAATTGACTTGAGTCCAACAAGGAATACAGATCTAAGTTGTAAGTTACAACATTATGATTTATCTTTTATCTTTATCAAGTTTCCTCTATACAAGCTAGGGTATGAAATTTATATCATTATCATCACTATTCGTGGTGATGAAAACACCCAAATCGGGTTTGACTTATGAATGCCCCTATAGCGAAGAACCCTTCTTTCCTTATCCTTCTTGGAAGTTATAGGTCTAAAGTGGATTCAAGGAGATTGATGATTTAAAAACATAAAACCATAGATAATCAGTCTCTTCCATCTTAATTCACCTACTTTGGTAATATCAATCCCAATCATCTCATCAAACACTAATAAAAAGGGGAACCAAAACACTAGATATTTGTTTGGATCTTCCTTAAGGACAATAACCAAATAGAACTTCTCTTAATAATTTTTATGTCCCCCAATACATCCCATGGTGGAATGTGTGATTTAGGTGAATAGTTTACTTTAGATCTCATTTCATTGCATCATATTTTGATAAACTCCATGTATCCTACACTTGAATTTTTTTTTAAATTTATGCACCCTTTTTTCTATGATATAAATGAATATTAGGTTATTTGAAAAGCTTGTTTCTCACGTACATTCATTTCATGTTCAAAATGTTAAAGTAAATAATTTGAATTCATTTTTCTTTGCATAAAGTATAAAGCATAATGCATAAATATTTTTTCTTAATATGTTACAATTTGATCCAACTTATTATCATATTTTGTATTCTAGAAATGTTTATGTATGTAGTAAATTGAACTTATTTTCTCCTTTGTATGTTATTAACACCCTAAATTCATGCATTAATGTGCATTTTAGACAATTTAAGGCTTCTTTAGTTGGTTGAGTTCTATCAAGTTCTAGAGCTATGTTTGCATAATATAATATTTATAGATATTGTTTCGTTTGCTAAAAAAATTTAACCTTAAAATTTACCATTTTTAGACTTGTTTGTATAGTACCCCTATCATACCAAATTTCAATTAGATATTAGTGAGTGTTCCATCTTGGTGGATTTTATCTAGATCTTCTCTATATCTCTATTCATATGTTCTGTAATAGCTTAATTCTATTGGTTTCTTCTTAGAAATTTTTTTCTTTAAAAACTTTATTGCGTAATTATCTCTTGCAAATAGTTTATATATGATTTTTTTCATTTTTGATTAAAAGGAAAAGATATTTTATTTCAATATGTCTAATTATTTTGGAAAAATGTTCTTTACTCTTAAACACTTGGTTGTTGTTTCATTTTGTACCTTTGGTAATCTTCCTCCAACCAATGATGAGGCTCACATTTTTTCCTCTCCCAATATATCTCTTCTTAGAGAATATATATTGTCCCAAGAGGATGTGATCATTGACATATTTCTAAACACCACATTATCCACTCTTCATTTACCTTACCTTCTTATCACCATGATGAAATGGTGCTTCCTAAAATATTCATAACCCTGAACCAAACCAAATTAATAATATACCATATTTAACTCCTTCCAACTTGGTGACACAATTTGGCCATGGTTTCCAAATTATTTCTACATAAGGATTTGTCAAAAATAATTTAGAAGGTAACAAACAAGGGGTTAAGGTTATTGTAGAATTCACAATATAAGTTTCCACAAAAGGATTAGGTTACCAACATCATCTTACTCCACCCTTGTACAAAACATCCATTTCCTCCTCTATCTCAATGACAAACTTTCTTGTACAAGAAGTAGGATTGCTTCTTGCTCCACACCCCTTATTTGGGAAAGAACAAATGTTATGGTCACTTTTTGAAGCTGATATGATCACTCCTCCTCTACCACATGAAAGAAAATTAACTAAACAAACATAAAAAAAATCATTTTTTTGTGCATACCATCAAGTATTCAAATATTCTATTGATTATTGTGATACCTTAAAGAAAGAAATATAAAAACTCCTTCAATATAATACTATTATTAAGGCGCCTACTAAAATATCACTAGATATAGATATAATATTAATTCATCCTTGTTTAATATAATAAATTAAATCTTCTTGTGTTTCTCAGATTAATATTTGGTATTTGTAGCCATATGTACCTATTCATTGCCATTTATGGTGGTACAATCTTATGTTCCCCCATACTATATCAATGGGGGTTAGCATGATTGTCTCTAACATAGTTGTCCTTTCTTATATTAGTTTTATGAGAAATGTAACCACTAATAGATCAAATCCAATTTGCATGCTAATCCTTGAAAAGATAAATACCATAACTTTCCAATTTATTTAATTTAACATGTATATAACTCAACTAATTTAAACTCGGTTTACTTTATTTCAATCATCTAATCATAGAATATATTTTTACAAAACATTTAAAAAAATCTAATTAGTAAAAAAAAAAATAATCAAGATTTATAATTAAATAATCATTATTTTTTCTCTTAGTTTTTACATGTTATAGATAAATAATTTGAATTATACAATTAATTTTAATTTTAAAAAATATATTAAATATTATAGCTTTTAAATAACATAATCCATTCTCTTATTGTAATTACATTAGCGTTTTTAAATTAAATAGAATTATATTTATATATGTAAACCAAATAAAATTATGGTATACTCAATTTTATAAGCAGTCAACCAAATATGTGTACAATATTCTTTAATGATTTTCACAATTTATTTTATGTAAAATATTTAAATCAAAATCCTTGTAAATAATTTTCATTTATTGCCATGAATATAAATAATTGTAATTGATAAAAATAAATTTTAACATTTTCATTTTCATGAATGCAATAGCTTATTTGTTAACTTTCTGAAATGCAATGAAATATATTTGATAGAAAAAGAAATTCCTAAGCAAGATTGCCTTGATAAATCTTAAGCATTCAAAAGATATTCACCTCAACCCACAAATGAATACATAGTACTAATTGATGGCTCTTCTACAATATTCAAAGGTCCTGGAACCCGAGACTATTTCATAGCTCTTCTTTATTTTCAGACTAATACATACTACTTACCTCTTACTTGTTTATTATATCTGCTCATATATAATCCCTCTCCACTGACAAGCAATGAAGATAGAGATCTGCAGCAGTTTTTATTTAGAATGAAAATATGATGATTAAGCACAAGATCTGCCGCAAGTGCCTCTATTATCGCAGGGTGCATTCGTACAGCAAAAGAAGCCAGGAGAACACTCATCCTGGCTAGAACAGTCGCACTGTGCTGAAACTATTCTCACCCCTTCAAATATCAGGAACAACATTAATAGTATCAAAAACTTCTTTGCAAACTGCATAACTCCTAATTTGATAGCACCCATTTTTGTTTGGCGAGTGATTTATTGAATGTGTATGCTGTACTTAAATAAGCGTATTGGGACGTTATGTTCAAGAAAAGGTGAGACAAATATATGGAATAATAATCTCCTTGAGCGGTGTTTGGTTGTTTGGGTTCGCTTAGCATAAATTACCGGCAGTGTTTGGTTGTACACATTGGCAGGTCCGCTTTTGTTTGAGGTATTTGGAAGAGGAATATGAAACGGCAATGGAAATAGAATAATAATGGTGCCGGTTTTGGAGTTTCTATCGAACATGGTTCTGGGGTAAACTTTTTCATGTCGGTTTGGCAGAACAAACAATACAGTGTAGAACCACGATATATATTTATCCCTGGTTCTTCTTTTCATTAGAAAATATTATTTGTTTGTTCGGATCCACAAGTCGAATAGAATAAAAATGTAGCAAGCAATGTGAGTTTGAAGAGTTAATAGAGAATAGTGGGAATTGTTTCTCTTATTTCTAAAACTCTACTTAGATATTTATAGCTAAGAAATCCCTCAAAGGAGACCCATAATTGTGGCTAACAACTAGGACCTGTATTCTGAATAAGTATACAGATCTGATGGAGCATCATCTAGAGGAACTCCGTAAACATGTATGCAATATATGGACACATCTAATCCCATGGCGAATGCAATTAGCAGGCACAAAGCTCGACTCCGCCACCTTCGTCGACATCCTCCCTGGCTGTGCTGAAATGGGAGCTTTGAAACAGGTTATGAATGCCCATTCAAGAAGAAAGGATAGAGGAAATTCATTACGATATAATAAAAATTTGAAAGATAAAACACGACTAAAATTTAGTCTTGTCCTAGAGTGAATAAGTCACAATGCCAAACTAGAATAAAATGTTTATTTTGATAACACTTAAAGCATGCCCTTTCCTATGGAAAATCTTAAATCTTTAATTTTACCTTTTAAAAGCAAAAGGATAACATTAGCTCAATTTTCTTGTAGAGTCTTCAAGTTTCATTGTATTTGTTCCTGGATCAACACTTGTTTGCTTTCCTCTAGCATCTAGATTAGTTGTCATGATAGAATCATATTTTATTTCTCTTATTCATAATATCAATGGAGAGAAAGATAAATTAGTCAGAGGTAGAAATTATTGAATCGAGGATTTAGATTATCCGTTCACACAATAAAAAGGATAGAAAATCAAAGTTCAAGACACAAGAGTAAATAGTACAATGAACTCGATGCACTTTAGATAGGACAATGATAATGAGGAGAGTCGACCACTATTCTCGAGGGAAATGTAGGTTCTTCCATTGAATGTGAGGGTATTAATGTAGAACTTTTATGCCAGGACAAAAGAATGAAAACATGCACAATGGAAGTGTTTCCATGAGAAGGAGACAGAAATATTTGCAACATTCTATTTACTCAGAAAAAAAAAAGATTACATTCATAAACTATTTACATATAAAATATTCAGAGCTAAAGCTCTGTACACATAACTGCTCCGTGTGGGATAGCTTCCGACGCACGGGCGCAAGGCTTACTGACTTTCTTCTACTGCGGCAGATGCTCCTGAACTTCACTGTTCAATTGCTCCTGAACATTCCTTCTATTCTCTGTTCTGCTGAACATTCCCTTCTGTTCTATCTTAGAAAAAAATTCTATCTGTCTCTTACACAGAATAACAATTATCATTCAATTCTACTTTTGGCTTTTCAGCCAATACACAGAAACTGGCGCTCAAAATTTGAACTCACCTAACAAAATAAATTACTGCCAGAATGTACTTACTGGACAGCAAAAAAGTCAAGACACAGTAGGGGGAAAGAAATCTAAATTGATTCATCTGACAGTGCATTTAATGCACCTGCCGTTGGCTGCTCAAGATTAAAAAAAATCCAATACTCCCCCTTAATCTTGAGTCTTTCTGCTCTTCATCATTATTTGGAAACTTCCGGCGCAATACTTTCAGAGCAATTTTCGGAGCAAAGTTTCCAGCGCAAGAGTCTCTGCTCTTCAACACTCTGCGAAACTTACGAGCATCGCCATAAAGTTCGAACCTTGGGTGAAAAATTTCCAGAAGCAACCTGATTCTTCCAACACTTCCTGCGAAACTTCTTTTATAAGCCATAAAATTTCGAACACCGGGGAAAATTTCTGTGGCCAAACGTTTGCCGCTGATTGCGCGTGCGGGTAAATGCGCTGAGTTCAGTACCTGCACTTCTCTGTGTTTTCCAGAATTGAAGTTCTGGCGCATTCCTGCACACCTAGCCTATATCTTAGGTGCTCAAAAGGTTCTTTTGACAAAGCCTTTGTAAAAATATCTGAGAGCTGCTGCTCTAACCTGCAAAATGCCATTTTAATTTCATTATTCTCAACCAATTCTCTAATAAAATGATACCTGATTTCAATATGTTTGCTTCTTCCATGAAACACAGGATTTTTGGTCAAGGCTATTGATGAAACATTGTCATAGAAAATTATTGTTCCATCCTCTTGTTCTTCTCTCAAATCTGCTAAGATCCTTCTTAGCCACACAGCTTGGCATGTTGCTGCATTCGCTGCTATGTATTTTGCTTCAGCTGTGGATAAGACAACAATCGGTTGTTTCTTGGAAGCCTATGAAACTGCTCCTGAACCCAAGTGAAAAACATACCCGGATGTGCTCTTTCTATCATCCACATTTCCTGCCCAATCACTGTCAGTGTACCCAACCAGCTGAAACTCATTAGAGGTGGTATACATTATGCCATAGTTTTTTGTGCCATTGACATACCTGAGAATCCTTTTACCTACTTGTCAGTGTGTGTCCTTAGGTTGCTCCATGAACCTAGAAATCAGGCTTACCGCATACATTAAATCTGGTCTCGTAGCTGTCAAGTACATGAGGCTTCCAACCATGCTCTTATAGAGGGTTGGGTTAACATTATTGCTGCTGTCCTCTTTACTCAACTTCAGACCTGTAGCTGTTGGGGTTGGGGCTGCTTTGCTGTCCAACATCCTAAATCTTTTCAAGATTTGTTTGGCATAACTTGATTGTGAAATAAAGATGCCATTATCCAATTGTTGGACCTCTATGCCTAGAAAATATCTTAAGAGTCCTAAATCTGTCATTTCAAACTCTCTTTTCATGGCATTTTTAAAATCAGCAATGAGAAAATCATCATCCCCAGTAAATACTAAATCATCTACATACAAGACAACAATTAAAACCTTACCATTTGCTGCCTTGATGTAAAGAGTGGGCTCACCATCTCTTTTGCTAAAGCCATTGCTCATCAAGTATGAGTCAATCCTACTGTACCATGCCCGTGGAGCTTGTTTCAGCCCATAAAGAGCTTTCTTCAGCCTATATACCTTGTGTTCTTTACCTGGAACTTCATATCCAAAAGGCTGCTCCAAATATACCTCTTCTTTTAAGACTCCATTGAGGAAGGCGGACTTCACATCCATTTGATAAACCTTCCACATGTGTTGGGCTGCAATTGCAATGACTGCCCGCACGGTCTCCATCCTTGCAACAGGGGAAAAAGTCTCATCATAATCTCTCCCAAACTGCTGTTTGTACCCCTTGACAACTAATCTTGCCTTGTGCCTTTCTATTCTTCCTTCGGCATTACATTTGGTCTTGTAGACCCATTTGACACCAATAACTGATTTCCCTTTGGGTAAATCAGTGAGCTCCCATGTCTTGTTTCTTTCTATTGCATCTATCTCCTCATCCATGGCCTCACACCATTTCTGTTCTTTTGCAGCCTCCTCAAAATAAATAGGATCACTATGAAAAAATAATGCAAAATTTACACTCTCATTAAAAGCTTCATCATACCTTTCACCTTGGTAGATCTCTCTTAGACTCTTAGTCTTTCTTGGCACTAGGGAGGCGAGAGTGGGGTCTGAATTTCCGGAGCTACTTGGCTGCTGGCCTGATGAAGAAGTCTGCTGCTGTAGGTTTCCGGAGCAACTTTCCTGTTGAAAGTTTCCGGCGCATCTTCCTTGCTGGAAGTTTCCG
>VDFB02090284.1:0-25018 GCA_007258455.2 Sequoia sempervirens | reverse complement strand
GAAATCTCTTTTTAGGGTTAACTTGCTTTCACCTCATCTAGTTAAGGCAGGAGGTTCACAATTTCACATCAGCCCTAGTGACCAAGAACCCTTCAGATTGAATTGTTTTGCAAAGCCTTTCTTGGCTACTTTCTATTCACTATGTTAGATTTTTGGTTTCAGTTCTGGTGCAATAATTCCAATTGCATACATGTTCATGGGGGTGAAAATACAACACCCTAACTTCTCTGTAACATATGAATTTGCTTCTTTTTTGGCGGAGAGGATAGATAAAGGGCTGTTGAAGCTGCAAAAAGGTGATACTAGTACTCAATTCTTTTGGTATTCCATGTTGATGCATATGTTCCTATTTAGGAATGTTGATTTCTTTGCTGAGAAGATGAACTTAAGGAAATCAGTTGATGGAGAAAGATTTCTAGTATAGATATAGGCTACAGATTTGTTCTGTAATAAGGAAAACACCAGTTATGTGCAATTTGATAATTTTTTTGCTTCAAGATTAGGGTTAGATTGATCGTAAATGTACCTAGGATCCCTAAGGAAGTGCATGATTTCCTTAGGCCAAAGGAGAGGAAACTAGAATTGAGGGTTTTACATAATTGGGGTGACATTATCCCATATCCAGTCAACATTGTCCTGAGAATATATGGATTTCAAGGAACCCCTCACATACTGACATACAATGTGCCACCAAGACTAGGGTTTGCAAAATTTATGTGGCAGATGGGTTGTATTCATGAAGAAAACCTTACTAAAAAGGGGAAGGGAACATTATTCCCTGACTATACAGTAGTGTCTGACTTTACATTTTCAAAGAGAGGTTGGACACATTTTGATAAATTCTTTGTTGATTACCATTTGAGATTTGGTCCAAGGTGACAACATGATCCTGAAGGTTTCTTTGCTCTTTTTAGACAAAGAATAAAAGGTGGCAAGTTTGCACATGAGTTCAATTTCCCTGAGGACCTGATCAGAAATGAATTTGATTTAAATAAGCAGGAATTGAACAAGGAGAAATGGATAGCTTATAGTAAGCTACTAGATATTGTGCATGGAATGGATCTGAATTATGATCCACTGATGGAATTCACTCCATACCATAAGAAAATTGATTTTCTAATGAAAAACTTCAAGGAGATTATGGACACCTTGACAACCAAAAGGATAAATTTAAGGCTAATTTTGGATATGCAAGGACAAAGTGATAGGCCAATTGAAACAAGGTCAGTATATCAGCCTACAGAAAGGTGGCCCATTTATAGAAGGAAAAGGGATACTAGCAGTGATGAGGAAGAAGTAGACAGAAAGGGGAAGCAAATAATGAAGGCACCTCCACAACTAGGTCCAAAATTCAAAGTACCTGAGGCAATCAAGATCATTGAATTACAGTCTTCACCAGAGCGCGGTCCCCCATCACCACCATCTGAGCCATGTCTTAAGAGGAAAAGAACTGATCGCCCACTTGAGGATCTAATAGATAAAATTATTGTTACTAATCAGGACATGCAAGTTGGTATGCCTTCCCCTCCTAGGTCAGCTAAATTGGTTCTATCTGATTTGGATATGAAGGGTAAGAGTGTGCAGGATGCAAGAATGAAGGCTTGCAAGGAGTTCTTAGATGAAAATGCATTTGTAAAGACTATTGTATTCTTGTAATTGGCATGGAGGATAAAATTTAAGGAATATCAAAATAAATGTAAGGAGAGAACTAGGCAGCCAGTTAGATCGAGGAGAATGGTGAGAGTAAGGCTAGTGGAGGAAGTTCAAAACATCACTCTTTGAAGAAAGGGAAACAACTTGTAAAGTGGGCTAGATGTTTGATTTTGCTTAGATAGGACATTATATAAATGTGAAGTGGCTTTCAATGCCATTATGAAGTCCAGAATCTTACCAAAATTGAAGAAAGTTAAAAGTGAAGAGCATTGCAAAACTTGCCTTTAGTGAAGAATATAGAGACCTTAGCAATTTGGGCGTGGCTCCATAAGGAAGAAAGCCCGGACATTGTTGATATTAATCCAAATTTCAAAGAGGAGGATTAATAAAAGAAGGGCTTTAGGAACTTCAGCCACAAAGCTAATTTTAATTGTAGATGTGGCCGAAGTTATTTAAAAGGCTGGTGAAGGGAGGAGGTTGAAGAAAGGTTCCTAATGAGGAAAGGGATAACATTTTGGTCAGAATATGAGTAAGGCTGCAGCAAAGGAATGTTGAGCTACAAATTGAAGTTGAAAGGTTCAAGTATAGACATATTGGGGAAACATCTAGTGCTCCAGGAACTAGCACATTACCTCCCATAGTAGGGTCAATGCCTCCTGCTTCTCCAAATGTTTCTACACCAGGGTCTCCTATTCAAAATCCTGCTCTCACCCCTCCTCTAGAACAAATTGATGAAGAAACAGAGTGCTCAGTTGATCAACAAAGAGGCATCTCATACAAAAAATTGATGAATTACAAACATCATTAAGGGTAAAAGAGGAGGGTTTTCTTTCAAAAGAAAAATAAATTGTTACTATTGTTTTGGAGCATTTAAATGAAAGGGTAGATAATAAATTTCCCTCTATACATTCTTTGTATTCTTTGCTATTTGAAGCAATAAATAATATAGATATGGATCATGGGATAGTGATTCCAATAATTGAAAATTGGATCCCTAGGGAAAATGATCTAGATATTATGAATAAAGCCTCAAGGTTTGATGTAAATAATAGGCCCCAATCATTGAAGCCTACTTATATATTAGTGAAATCATTGCAAGGTTTTCAGACCTTACTAGATGATTTAAGTAGGAAGATTAGGGAGTTGGTAAAGAATTTCAAAGATTGGGGTAACACACTGTTACCTGATATAATTGATGAGAAGGGGAAATCATAACACTCCAACAATGGCAGGATCAAGTGAGTAAGGTCATAAATAATCAAACTAAAGTAATTTGTGATGACTCAGATTATGATTTGTTGGTGAATTATATGGATAAGATTATTTGTACCGGCTCATTTTTGGAATCTTTTGAAAGAGATGTTAATCAAGTAGCGGTAAAGTATATGCCTTATAGTACAAAGGTAAGTGAGGTGATTAATTTTGACTGGGCAACTGATGAATAATACCAGAGGTGGGTGGCTAAGTATTTGAATGATGATGAGTAAAAAGAGTGGCTTACCGACAAGTAGAAAATCAGATGTTGCAGTTACAATGATTCCAGTTTTGTGTTGATGGCTTTCTTGGTGTGGGTTTCGCATGGTTTTTTGTTATTGCATCAACCTTCCTCCGTTGACATGATGAAAGAGAATATGCTCCAGGATGATTGTTGTTGTAACAATTATTGAAATATCATCAGGTGTCCAAATTGGTTGGTGACATGTGTACTTTATGTCTCGAAGCTTGGTTGCTCCTTCATTTTCTATAAGAAGGATTTCAAGGCCAGAAGTATAGGTTAGCAAGTTAGAGAATTTTGATCAAGTCAAGGCGAAGTTGCAGAACAAATTGTAAAATCATATGTTTCTAGAGAGAAATGCAATTTAGGATTCTGAGTCATTTTGTGATAGGTTTTGAGTTCATGAGGATTTAATGTTGCATAACAATACTAGCATTTGAATTAAAATGATAAATTTGAGCTCATGTCTCTCCATTGTATGTGCATATCTAAACTTTGAATAAAATAACTAAGGGTTGTTTCATTCATCTCACTATTATGGTGTGTATGATTTTATTTTAGCTTTAATTCAAGGAATTAATTAAAATGCCTAAATGGGATTATAGGCAAATATGTTCTGTAAAAGGATTTGATAAGTAGTATTGAGTTAGAATACATACTGATGAAATTGTAATGCAATATTTTCAGGGACCTTATATGTCATTTTTTCATCTATTATAAACCTTTTGTCACGCCCCGCCGTGCGAACCCCAAAGGAACTTAAAACAATGGAACAATTTTTATTTTTATTTTAAAAGAATATAATAACATACTTAAGTAGTACAACATAACAATATAATAAGAGACACAACTTGTTCCAAAGGGGTACACGAAGTGACATGACTATTCTAACCCATAACATGAAAATAAATTAAACCATAGATAACAGTTACATATATCCATTCATTCTCATTTCATCATTTACATATCTATTGAACAATAACTACATTCATGACATAAGTACATATAATAACACATGTGATGATAAAGATATAAAGTGTTACATATTTTGATAGATACTACATAACATATCCAACAAGTGATTGCTCCTGAATCAAATCATGGCTCGAATATACATTACATCCCAAATAATAATAAAATACAACAGACTGAGGGTACATCTCAATAATTACATATACGAATTACATCAAGGTCACCCCATCACATGTGGGAGATGATACATCAATAAAAACATGAAATACATTACAACTGAAGTAAATACAACTATCTGGTACATAAGAATAACTGGATCATCAACATCTTCCAAAAGTCCTGCAATAAAGATACACCTGCAATAGAAGGGGAAACCCAACGGGGTGCGAAGCACGTTCCACCCAACCACCCCCGTGCTGAGAGTAGACAAGGAAGGGTCCCCGACCAAGTACGCCTAACAACAGCAAAACTAACTCCAAGAAGATAACTCAACACCAAAGACCACATAGAAACACGACACTGGCAAATCCAAGGGCACAACAAACCACTGAAGAACATAACAGCCAGACACGATCACAACCTCAATGAACTCAAGACACAAAGTCGAAACTCAATACATAATATCAATTATTACATCCAACCATGTCCAAAGACAAATCAATAAAACACCTCCAGAGGACTTCAGTAACTCAACATAAACAGAATGTTAGACGAGAGTGTCATCGCATGGTTTCACATGGATTCTCCAGACAACCTATTACAAGGTGCCGCCTCCATCTCTACATGGATTCTCCAGACATCCAAGTTAAGGTGCCGCTTCCATCTATGGTTCTCCAGACGGCCTATCTCAAGGCGCCGCTCCATAGGGTCACTCATGCGGAGTCATTGACCTTTCGTGAGGACAAGGTAATGACCTTGCCAACCACGGCCTTCTCAGTCCCCTTTAGTCTGCGATAGCACTAACAGGCGGACGAGGCTTCACAATTATCTTATTAGTGTTTAATTCCCACCCGTGGTTTATTACTTAAGTTATCACTGATTAAACTAACTCTACGTGGGTTACCCTGACAGCCCCTTTGTGCGCCGGCCCCCACTAGAGCCACTCTCTCTAGACACTCTAGCACAAGAATATCCAACTGAACAGGATTGTATTTACAAAGAAAACTGAACCAACAATGGATCAATCGTGAGGCATAACCCTCTCGCCCAAAATCACATGTATGACATTCATAACCGATACGATCCAAGTATACATCAATACCACAACCGAAGCCAAAACATATGGACAACATCAAAATACAAGATCGAACACAAATAACAATATCTACGCCTCTGGAAGTCCTAAATACGACTTAGTCTCCTATAACTGAATACATTGATTCTAGGGTTCTTCCACATGACCTAAACCCAATTCAAAGAACATCAACTAAAATAAAATAAAATAAACAATCTCGAGAGTGAACAAATCATAGAACCACGCCAACAACTACAACACAATGACCTTCACCAACGTCGCAAATCAACATCTCAAGAAAATTCGATTAAATTCAAGGCACAACTTATTTCTACTTCACACGATAATACTATACCGTTGGATCCTTTATTCTTAGCCAATCAATTTAATTACAATCACATAACTTAATTTCAATTTACCCAATTAAACTACAACATTATGATTTGTAAAAATTGTCTTATAACTTCTAAACCTTTGCATAATAAATCTATTATATAGATATTAAAATTTCACTATATAAAAATAAATAAATTTCATTAAATAATACATATATATCAAAATATATATATAAATACATTAAATAACATATAATTATTAAAACATATATTGAAATCCCAATTTATTAAATCATTTTATAAAAATCAATTCGAATTAAACCATATTGAGATAATATAAACAATTGAAAACCGCATTAAAACTAATGTGTACACAAATATATATATTTATTTAAATTTAATATAAACCTAATAAATAAATATATATATATAATATATTATATATATAAATATTAAATAATATATAATAAATATATATATTACATAATATATATATATATAAACCGAATTTCAAATATAAAACAAAACAATTCGTAATAATAAATAAAAATAAAAAAAATAAAACAACATAAAAGAGGTACATTAGGCTGTGGTCAAGCAGGCATGGAATTAAGCTGTCAATGCTAGCATTACCAGGGGGCCGAGAACATGATAAAACCTACTTAATTTGCGCTTGTCAATTTCTTTGTCTTGTGACGTGGTGCGGTGCGTCTTGACCTCAGAGTGAGCGTCAGAATGCGACCTGGTAGACCCAACCAAAGATTTATAATATTTTTAAATTTATTTTTATAAATATAAAAATTCTTTAATAATTTTTCTAACCTTTATTTCATTTTATAAATTTAATTAAAAATTTCAGTGCATATTTCAAACTCCAGAAAAAGAATCTAATTATTTTAATATATTTTAATCCTGTACAATATAAGTACGAAATCCAGAATACATAAATTTTCACAGGCATATTTTATTTTTCTATATCAACGTATATACACACACACACACATATATATATATATGCGAAATTTATAACATAAATAATATGACATTCAGATTTTCACACCAGATAAAAATATAAATCAGACAATTAATTCGATCTACAATAAGGGTAATTTCCATTTCAACAATAAATTTCACGGTGGTAATGCAAAATTTCTGAAATTTCTACTATAGTTTTCCTACCAATGAGTTCAAGGTTTTTTAAATTCGAACAAGTTTTCAAATCACCGATCTTCTATCAAGGATGGTTTTTTTTTTAACTTCAACAATAAATTTTCACTACTAACCTATATTGAAAAAGTTTCGAACAAGTTCAACGAAGGTTTTCTACAGAAGATTTAGTATGGTTTTCAATAGAAATCATCCAAAATTATTACATAACCAAACAAAACCCTCTTTCAAACAAAATATTAATTTAAAATATTACAGACATGATTTTCTTTACAGAAATAAAAATAAATTAAATAAATGATAAATTTTATGGAACCTGGAGTCCTTCGTTTGCAGAAGAAATCCTTCTGTAGCCTTTCGAATTCCTCCTACAGATCCTTCTCGAGCGCCTCCTGTAGCTCTCTTTTCGAATCTGTCTATCTTCCAATCGATTATTTGCTTCCAAAAATTTACAATCCTCCCAAAATTCTTTTCTTTTATTTTTCTTTTTATTTTTCCTTCTCAGATCCCAGAACCACAGAGTAGAAGAAGTTCTGTGTGTGAGAATCCTCTTCTCATCCCAATAATAAATCAAAAATAAAACTCCTTAAAGCACTTCTGCTTTCTTTTCACAAAAAGCCCCCTTCCTATTGGTCCTTTTCAGCTTTTAAAAGCACAAATTTATCTACAGTTTGTAACTAAAATAATTTATTTAATCTGGATATTATCTATGCTAATTTTAATATTAATAAAAGATATTATTTAATTATCTTCAACAATATTTATTTAAATTAATTATTGTCACATTATTAATTAAAGATAATTATTTACTCTTTTAAATAAATTAAATCACCTTTTTAATTTATAATATATTTAAATTTAATATTCAACTAACACACAATTAAATCAACCAACTAAACAACTTTAATCCATCATCTTATAAAATAACGTTAATTAAATAAACATGAACCATAAATCAACTGAATACCTCAACACTTACACTACACAAACAACAAGAATGAAAACCTCAGTCATAACACGACTCACAACAGACGACGACTTGGGACGGGGACGCTTCCAAACCTACTCCCTTTTTCAACAATTTTACCCGTTGGGCTAGTTTATCGCTCGCCCTGTCCTGCCGAGGCAGGTGGAATCGAGACTTATTCCTGCAATCCTGCATCCAAGCAAACGTCAAACAGCACATGCATACATATATATATATAAAATCTTGTCATGAAGGAACTCCAGGTGTAGCGGGCGCTGAGTGACGGTGGTACTGCAATCCTCTCACCCTAATCTGCTCTAACAATTCCGATGTCCCGTAGTATTATTTCCAATCCAAATGAATCATAAGATAACATTGTACTAAACTCTTGCATCATAATGATTTTTAGCCATTTGCATTTATAAATTAATACGAGGAATTCAAATCACGCATGATCCTTAGAGATTATCCCGACACCATAAAACATTCGAGAAGCGGCCCTAATAAAATAATCCAAACCCTACATCTAGAGTATCATAAATCATAATAAAATATCAATTGTAGCAATCAATTAAACTACACAACCACACACCAAAATGATGAATCAGTTACCATCACAATTCAGTATCACACTAACATATAAAGCAAACAATAGTAGTAAATAGTATCAGAAACATGGGGGTATTACATCCTCCCCCCCTAGAATATGGCTTACTCCTGGAAGCCAGTAACTAAACAAACAGATAATCCTCACAAAAATGGAATGCATTATCCCATGACACCAAAGTTTCATCACTTGGGTCCCACAGAACCCGCAAACACATGATAAGCTCTACTCGCATCACCAATTGTCGGCTCAGAAGCGACTGGTGCCTGACTAAAACCTGTAGTGTTCCCTTGAGGGCACTTCCTCGCAATATGACCATGCTGCCCACATGAGAAACAACCTGTGTTCTGCCCAAAGCCTCTGACTCCAACTGGTGCACTCGATTGTTGAAAGCTGCCTTGTGACGGTGCTGACTGCATACTTTGTGCTGGCTGCACAAAACGATCAGGCCTATTACGTTGCCAACTCCGAAACTTCCTATTCTGCGATCTATTTCCCTGACGAAACGGAGAGCGTTGTTGTTGCTCACCCTTAGAGGTTTCCTGATGACCTTTAGAGGACCCTGCAGCCAAGACTGGACCTCCATGAGAAACAACCTCTGAAACTGGTGTACTACCCATATGACCTCCTATATGTCCTCCTAGTGCCATAGCTAGATTTTCTTCAACCAACCGAGCCTTCTCGACCGCTACTTCCATTGTCTTCGGCTGGAAGACTCTCACACCACCACTAATTTGGGCATTTAAGCCTCGAACAAAATGTTGTACTAACATCCCTTCATCGTGACTGATGCCTGCATACTGCTTCAACTCATAGAAGCGTCGCTCATACTGCTCTACTGACATCGACAACTGCCTAAGGTCATGGAACTCATCAGCCCTGCGTTGCCTCCAATGATCTGAGAGGAAGCGAGCCCTGAACCTGTCTAGAAACAACTCCCATGTGACCATACCAATATCAAGATGTAACTTTTGTTCCTCAAGACGCCACCAAGTAGATGCAAAACCTCGCAAGTGCATAACTGCACACCGAGCCTTGGTATTGCTACCATAGGGGTGCATTGCAAAGCATCGCTCTAAGTCAATTAGCCATGTCTCGGCCTCCAAACCTCCTCCAGAACCATCAAAAGTAGGAGGGTGTGCTCGCATCAGATCTCTCATATGGCCTGCTATGACTGCATCCTGGACCACCTCTGTATCCTTGCGCCTCGGTGACCTCTCTCTCTCTCTCTCAACCTGTTGCACCTCATCCTGCCTAGGTCCCAAACGACCAAGAATCTCACCAAGAATGTGTTGCAATTGTCCGTCCAAACCAGGTTGTCCCTGATTTTGTCCACCACCTGATGCATTGCGTTGAGGACTTAGTCGTTCCTCGTGCATTGAACCATGAATGCTTGGCGGTGACGGACTTCGGCGGTTGACTCTATGACCACCACCTCGGCCTCTTCTTTGGCCACGACCTCTACCTCGAGGCATGATCCTGCACAACGATTAAAGTTATGTAAGATCAAGAGTTACGCAAAGGTTGCATAACGGACACAACCACCCAGAGGACCTAGCGTTAGCAACCTTGGCTCTGATACCAAGCTGTCACGCCCCGCCGTGCGAACCCCAAAGGAACTTAAAACAATGGAACAATTTTTTTTTTTTTAAAGAATATAATAACATACTTAAGTAGTACAATATAATAAGAGACACAACTTGTTCCAAAGGGGTACACGAAGTGACATGACTATTCTAACCCATAACATGAAAATAAATTAAACCATAGATAACCGTTACATATATCCATTCATTCTCATTTCATCATTTACATATCCATTGAACAATAACTACATTCATGACATAAGTACATATAATAACACATGTGATGATAAAGATATAAAGTGTTACATATTTTGATAGATACAACATAACATATCCAACTATTACAAGTGATTGCTCCTGAATCAAATCATGGCTCGAATATACATTACATCCCAAATAATAATAAAATACAACAGACTGAGGGTACATTTCAATAATTACATATACGAATTACATCAAGGTCACCCCATCACATGTGGGAGATGATACATCAATAAAAACATGAAATGCATTACAACTGAAGTAAATACAACTTCTCGATTTGCATAAGAATAAGCGGATCATCAGCATCTTCAAAGTCACGCAATAAAGATACGCAATGAAGGGAAACTAGCGAGGGTCGCGAAGCCGTTCCATAACCACCCCCACAGGTCGAGAGTGGGCAGGGAAGGTCCCGATAAAATTAAATAGCGGCAGAGCTAACCACAAAGAAGATAACTCAACACAAAAGACTACATAGAAACCACGACAGCAAAATCCAAAGGGTACAACAAACCAGCGAGAAGAACACTGACCCGGACAATCCACAGCCTCAATGAACTCAGGGCCACAAAGGTGAGCGCTCAATACATATCCAGACAACCCATCAACCAAGTCCAAAGATAAATCAATAAAACACTTCCAGAGGACTTCAGTAAATCAACATAAATAGAATGTTAGACGAGAGTGTCATCGCATGGTTTCACATGGATTCTCCGGACAACCTATTACAAGGTGCCGCCTCCATCTCAATATGGATTCTCCAGACAACCCAGTTAAGGTGCCGCTTCCATCTATGGTTCTCCAGACGACCTATCTCAAGGCGCCGCTCCATAGGGTCACTCATGCGGAGTCATTGACCTTTCGTGAGGACAAGGTAATGACCTTGCCAACCACGGCCTTCTCAGTCCCCTTTAGTCTGCGATAGCACTAACAGGCGGGCGAGGCTTCACTATTATCTTGTTAATGTTTAATCCCCACCCGTGGTTTATTACTTAAGTTATCACTGATTAATCTAACTCTATGTGGGTTATCCTGACAGCCCCTTTGTGCGCCGGCCCCCACTAGAGCCACTCTCTCTAGACACTCTAGCACAAGAATATCCAACTGAACAGGATTGTATTTACAAAGAAAACTGAACCAACAATGGATCAATCGCGAGGCATAACCCTCTCGCCCAAAATCACATGTATGACATTCATAACCGATACGATCCAAGTATACATCAATACCACAACCGAAGCCAAAACATATGGACAACATCAAAATACAAGATCGAACACAAATAACAATATCTACGCCTCTGGAAGTCCTAAACATGACTTAGTCTCCTATAACTGAATACATTGATTCTAGGGTTCTTCCACATGACCTAAACCCAATTCAAAGAACATCAACTAAAATAAAATAAAATAAACAATCTCGAGAGTGAACAAATCATAGAACCACGCCAACAACTACAACACAATGACCTTCACCAACGTCGCAAATCAACATCTCAAGAAAATTTGATTAAATTCAAAGCACAACTTATTTCTACTTCACACGATAATACTATACCGTTGGATCCTTTATTCTTAGCCAATCAATTTAATTACAATCACATAACTTAATTTCAATTTACCCAATTAAACTACAGCATTATGATTTGAAAAAATTGCCTTATAACTTCTAAACCTTTGCATAATAAATCTATTATATAGATATTAAAATTTCACTATATAAAAATAAATAGAGTTTCATTAAATAATGTATATCCAAAATATATATATAAATACATTAAATAACGTATAATTAATAAAACATATATTGATACAATTTATTAAATCATTTTATAAAAATCAATGAATTAAACCATATTGAGATAATATATGATTAGAAACATTAAAGAAACTAATGTGTGCACAGTATATATATATTTATTTAAATTTAATTATAAATATAATAAATAAATATATATATAATATATTATATATATATAAATATTAAATAATATATAATAAATATATATTACATAATATATATATATATAAACGAATTTCAAATATAAAAAACAAAACAATTAAGTAATAATAAAATAAAATAAAAAATAAAACAACATAAAGGCCGTCCTAGAGCGCAATGGTCTATACCGGTCGCACAATGATGCTAGCGATACCACGAGGGGCGAACCTCGATCACGCCAATACTGGCAGGTGAAAGCCCGGCGACATTCGGCTGGCGTAGCAGCGGCTTGACGGTGCTAACGTCTGGCTTCCCGTGGGCGATGGGGAGTCACGGCCTCGGCGGCCAGCAAAAGATTTATAATATTTTTTTTAAATTTATTTTTTATAAATATAAAAGTTTAACAATGATTTTTCTAGCCTTTATTTCATTTTATAAATTTAATTAAAAATTTCAGTGCATATTTCAAATTCCAGAAAAAGAATCTAATTATTTTAATATATTTTAATCCTGTACAATATAAGTACGAAATCCAGAATACATAAATTTTCACAGGCATATTTTATTTTTCTATATCAACGTATATATACACACACACATATATATATATATATGCGAAATTTATAACATAAATAATATGACATTCAGATTTTCACACCAGATAAAAATATAAATCAGACAATTAATTCGATCTACAATAAGGGTAATTTCCATTTCAACAATAAATTTCACGGTGGTAATGCAAAATTTCTGAAATTTCTCCTATAGTTTTCCTACCAATGAGTTCAAGGTTTTTTAAATTCGAACAAGTTTTCAAATCATCGATCTTCTATCAAGGATGGTTTTTTTTTTAACTTCAACAATAAATTTTCACTACTAACCTATATTGAAAAAGTTTCGAACAAGTTCAACGAAGGTTTTCTACAGAAGATTTAGTATGGTTTTCAATAGAAATCATCCAAAATTATTACATAACCAAACAAAACCCTCTTTCAAACAAAATATTAATTTAAAATATTACAGACATGATTTTCTTTACAGAAATAAAAATAAATTAAATAAATGATAAATTTTATGGAACCTGGAGTCCTTCGTTTGCAGAAGAAATCCTTCTGTAGCCTTTCGAATTCCTCCTACAGATCCTTCTCGATCGCCTCCTGTAGCTCTCTTTTCGAATCTGTCTATCTTCCAATCGATTATTTGCTTCCAAAAATTTACAATCCTCCCAAAATTCTTTTCTTTTATTTTTCTTTTTATTTTTCCTTCTCAGATCCCAGAACCACAGAGTAGAAGAAGTTCTGTGTGTGAGAATCCTCTTCTCATCCCAATAATAAATCAAAAATAAAACTCCTTAAAGCACTTCTGCTTTCTTTTCACAAAAAGCCCCCTTCCTATTGGTCCTTTTCAGCTTTTAAAAGCACAAATTTATCTACAGTTTGTAATTAAAATAATTTATTTAATCTGGATATTATCTATGCTAATTTTAATATTAATAAAAGATATTATTTAATTATCTTCAACAATATTTATTTAAATTAATTATTGTCACATTATTAATTAAAGATAATTATTTACTCTTTTAAATAAATTAAATCACCTTTTTAATTTATAATATATTTAAATTTAATATTCAACTAACACACAATTAAATCAACCAACTAAACAACTTTAATCCATCATCTTATAAAATAACGTTAATTAAATAAACATGAACCATAAATCAACTGAATACCTCAACAAAACAAATTACACAAACAACGAGAACGAAAACCACAATCATAACATGACTCACAACAGACGACGGACTTGGGACGGGGACGCTTCCAAACCTACTCCCTTTTTCAACATTTTTACCCGTTGGGCTAGTTTATTGCTCGCCCTGTCCTGCCGAAGCAGGTGGAATCGAGACTTATTCCTGCAATCCTGCATCCAAGCAAACGTCAAACAGCACATGCATACATATATATATATAAAATCAACATCCTACCGTGAGAAGGAATCGCAGTGTAGCAGGGCACTCGTGAACAAGTGATGCTACCCTGTCCTCTCACCTAATCTACTCTAACAATTACAATGTCAATAGTAACATTTCCAATCCAAATAGATCATAAGATAACATTATACTAAACTACTGCATCATAACTAATTACTAACCATTGCATTATAAATTAACATAGAATTCAAATCACATGATCATAGAATTATCACATTGACATATAAAACATTCGAGAGAAAGCATTACCTAATAAAATAATCCAAACCCTACATATAGAGTATCATAAATCATAATAAAATATCAATTGTAGCAATCAATTAAACTACACAACCACACACCAAAATGATGAATCAGTTACCATCACAATTCAGTATCACACTAACATATAAAGCAAACAATAGTAGTAAATAGTATCAGAAACATGGGGGTATTACACCTTTAAATGCTTATAAATTTGACTCCCCAATGGATGTGTGGCACTGATCTAGGTTGCCTTCATTCGTGTGATTCAGTATTAGTTTGTCTTTGCCTGGAGCTTGCTATAGATTACAAATCAATGACTATTTGATATATTATGGATTGTGTTGTAGTCATCCCATGCTCCATATAGTTGATATTGTCGAAGAATAGCCAATTCTTTCCAATATTATCTTATTATGTTGAGCTATTAAGTGGGATTGTCTGTTATTATTAATGTTGTTTATGATAATGGTGCAGAGGTTGTAAACACATTAAGGGATCACCCTCCTAGGTCTTGCAGAGCCTAAAGTGTAGGAGGTTTTTAAAGTCCTCGTCAGTTGGTCCAGGTCCTTCGAGCTACCTTCGATTGGAATTGGCGATTCCATAGGTATATTAGAAGACAAACCTAGTTACATTGTAAAAAGAACCAACATACACGTCAACCACTGAACAACCACCTCTACAACTAACTTTTTAATCTTTTATGATCACATGAAACATAAAACACACTAATTTCAAGGTTGTTAACATCACTATTGAAATGTTTTAAAATTTTTGACCTTCCAGACATTAAAAATTACATGCATTCAAATTAATTATGTGATAACAAGGGTGAAGCATCATGAATTAATTTATGTAACCATAAGTCAAATATAATTCTATCAATAAATTAATATCAAATAGATAATATAATCACATAACTTATACATTTCAATGTCATTGATCTTCTTCTTCATCCAACTCTTTGTCTATATCATCCGATCCAGATTCGACATTGTAAGGATTGGTCATATAATCATTATCATCATCGATATCAGTTTCAATAATGGCATCATCCACATGGATGTCATCTTCATGAACATTAACTCTTACATCATCATCATCTAGTTCCTCCTCTTCAACATCTTCGTCAGGGACACTATCAACTAACTGTTGATCCTGATCATCATCTACATCATCTTCTAGTTCTTCGGTATCTTCTTCTTCCACCACATTATACTTTACCGACCTTCCTCTTGGATCATGTTTAACAACAAATGACCAACCCAGTTTACCTGGAACCTCTGAGTTAAATACCTGCTCACATTGGCTTGGAAGAACATAGAGCTCATTTCTAGCTCGCTCGATCAACCTTGTATTAACCATGGTAAATCCATTATCATGTTCAATAATAGTTCTCTCAGGATCATTTTCATTCAATCGTATCCTGTACCATAGGACGACAAACAAAATTAATCTAAAGGACTTAAAGTCACACTCAAGTATATCATCCAAAATCCCATAGTATTTTATTTTTTGAGACTTCTAGATGTATGTCGCTTCTAGATGAAACATTAGTCACCTGAAAGACTACAGTTAAACTAGAATCAAAAATTTTCTTTATTTCATCCAACATTTTGATTCAAAATTTACAACCATTGCACCACATAGCCTTGTGCTGTTTCACCTGCAATATGTCAAACATGTAAAAATTATTGCAATATTGTTAGTTGATAAACATATTTATTCTTGGCCGAATGTATGCAAAGAAAACAATCTCAAAATATATATACATCAATATACTTGAAAATAATTAAATAATATGGGTGATTAATATATGTATACGTACCTATTTATCTCTTAAACTATATGCTAAATCAATTTCCCTTTGTGTTACATTGGAATCTCCATTACGATGAGCTTTTTTAACCAATGAAGCCACACCTTCCCATGTTAATGTGTGACTAGGTTGTTGACATCGTTCAATCCATACCGTCATCCAATCAAGATTGTTAGCGACATACAAATGTAGTGCATCCCACTCTCGACCAACTGCACCCAAAAAAATTGAAATTCACAAATGATGTATAATTAGTTAAATACCACAGTATACAACCTTAATTTATAATTGATGTATATTGAAGATTAAAAATTAAATAAGTACAATATACATAAAAACCATATGTAAAATGTATTCCAATTAATCTCCATGACCATCTTATAATTACCTCTCACTTTCCTTAATCTACCTTTCCCCAATAGGTAGTCCCCTTTGAATTTGTTAATGGAGTTGGGATCCCAAATGCGATCTTCATGGATCTTTGCTGCAAACTTAGGAAGATATTCACTAATGTACACCATGGTTTGGTATACCATATATCCCTCCACCATAGAACCCTCAGGATGTGCTCTTTATCTAACCAAAGCCTTCAAAATTTTCAAATTCCTCTCAACCATCCACATTGACCTTGTGTATACAGGTCCACATGATTCAATCTCCTCAACTTGGTGTATGAGGTAGTGTTCTTGTGCATTGAAAGCTTCGTTGAGAGGTGGGCACTTTTGCATTTGCATGATGGGCGGGGTTTTTCTTTTCAATAATTTATATCTTCTTATGGATTTCTTTAAATGACAGCAACTCCATGCTAGATTCAAGGCACAAATATATTAATGAGATTTAAAAATATACAAAGTATATTACATAAACAAGTAAAAAATTGCAATTATAAGATGTATGGGCTAAATCCTAATTGAACAAATCTCACTTACCCTTCATGTATTTTCCAAGATCATATAACTTTGCTTGACATTGTTGTCAAAGTTGTCTAGGAGAGAGATAGAGGGTAGAACGTGAGATTGCAACAATTATGTCGATTTTTCATTATTTTCTAAAGTAGTAAACACAATACACCTAAAAGTACATGCATTATACAAGTGTATATAATATACTGTAGAATAATTACCTTAATGAAGGTATGCCAATCATGCTTTCATCCCCACCCAAATTCTCCCTTTCTTGTTATTGTATTGTTTATGTTTCTTGCAGCAACCTGTGGAAATCAAATTCCTTTGTATGACTTTATAGCATTACTACAATTACACAACCAAGGAAGGGCACTTATATTAATTTCCAGTCTCCATCACTATTTAATTGAATGAAATTTTTCATTGCATGATTGGCTCAATGTCACTCACAAATTTTGACAATTTTTACCTTGTCACACCTTCCACCAATATTTTCCATAATACATTTTGTTTATATTCCTTTCTGATATGCATTGTATCAAACAAATGCACAATTTGTGTTGCCTTTAGTAAGACAACCTACTAAATTGTCTGGGATAACTTTTAAGTCCCTATGGAAGCCAGCCATTAATGCCTTGACGACCTTCATGAAGCATGTAAGTTAAAAAAATTAACAATGACAATCATTGTCAATTGCAACATGAGTAAACACAACACAATATAAAAATATAAATTCAAAACATATCATATATGATAGATAAATAATTTGATCCGATGTATAACCTTGACGATTAATTCTATTATATCCCAACTTCCATAGGTAAGGTGACATTCTTCATGGTTTTGATGTAGTCTCCTCTTTCCTATTGAAAAGATGTTTTTAAGTAGTTCGATACTTATCATTTATATGGAGGAAGTGCCTATACTCATCAAACACCTGCTTTCCTAAACTTGTTGAATGATGAGATTTCATCTTTGGACCACAAATTGGACATGCAAATTTTCCTTTGTTTGAAGACCGCAGATGATATATAATTGATTAAATATGTCAATTTTTATAATTATATATAATGAATAGATTATTTTAAAAATATGTATTGATATCTACTTCATCAAATTAAATATCATAAAGTGTATTCAATGTTATAACATACCACAAAATGTGTTAGCCCTGGGGCATCATGAATTCTTCATACAATCATTGCATGCAATTGAAATTGTCTTTGTCCTATTGGTCTAGAGATGTCATACATAGTGACGCCATTCCATAACTTTTGTAACTCGTCGATAAGAGCCTCGATATATACATTCATCTTTAACTTGGTATTCTACCGCAGTTGAATGGTCATAAACATTACATAATTATTATAACCATTTTACTGCAATAATATATATAAATTAATGTGCATGAATTATTGAAATGAAAAAATATAAGCCATTATGCAACAAATAAGACAAATGAGATGCTACTACGTTAAAGAAAATTGATGTAAAAAAATACTTGGAACAATCATTGACAACATTATGTGCTCCCTCTTTATTGACATCCATGGAGGAATGTTATTGTTGATAACAAAAATAGGCCACACTAAGTAAATAAATCTCAACTCTCCAAATGGATTGACACCGTCCACTCCCAATGAAAGCTTAAGATTATGAGGTTCTTTAAAGTGTGGCCATTTTTCTTCCATGTCCTTAAATGCAGAACCACCGTAGGCATTTGAAGAATGTCATCTCCACTTCTATTCCGTGCATGGTAATCCATCAATTGCGCTAAGCTTTCACACCTAAATAATCATTGCATACATGGAATAATGGGAATATAATGAAGAACCTTGCGAGGCACCTTTTTTGTTAGTTGATCTATTTGATATCTACTGATATGACATTCTAAGCATTCTATTGCAAATTCCTGTTGTTTATGATATATAATATGATCATTGGTACATGCATCTATTGCTTGATACTCCATTCTGATATCTTTCATAATAGCATATAAATCTCGGTATGGGCGAGGTAAAATATTTGATGGTGGTAACAAAAATTCACCAATCAATCTACAACAAAAAATAATTTGTTCATATAAAGAATATTAATGGTACATATTTCATCTTTTATTTACTAGTGATGAACTAACAATTAAAATAGATGAAAAAATATGACATATATGACATACCTTAACATCCGTGAGATTGATATGTTTGATAAACCATTCATAATCTTCAAGTTCAACAACAACAATATAAAGGTAGAGAAGAGTTGTTTCAGAGCTCTTCATAAAGGGGCTCAGGAGGCTTCTCAAGTGAGGTAAATCATGAACATCATCAAAGTCATCTTGATCATCATGATCAACTCTCTGCTATACTAAAATGTGTCATGGATCAATGTATTCACACCCATCATCTTCAATCAGATTTTATGGTATGATCATCTTCTTCCATAGGATCACTAACTTCATCTTCAATATTCATAGCTCCATGTTCATCCGGCTGCAAACCACATTCTCTGGGCCGATAATCCACATAATTACTCCGCCCTAGGGCACCCCACCTTTATAATAATGATAGACACAAATAAACCATGATCATGATCAAACATTATATATATAATGTTAAACAATATAAATATTTAGGAAATTCAACTTAATATAAACATTATTATAATGAACAACTTACCAATGGACAATAATCATGCCCCCTTCAACGTGAATTCATGTTTCCTACAATGTTTCTCACTTTGTTGTGATTAAAAAATTTCATCTTTAAGCCTCCCCCGTACTATTGTAAGGGACAATAACATTCGGAAAGACCTTCTTTCATAATCTAGCCCATAATCTATCAAGTGTCTCTTCATTTTGTTCTCGACTAATAGTATCTGACATGATTTTTCTTTGCCAAGCTTGACTATTTCGATCTTCAAAAAATATCAAACTCACACTCCAATAATTTTTATTCATAAATAGGTAACATAATCTAATAATTTTGATATTTTACACCAAAAAAATTTGGCATGCAACCACCCCTGCAAAAGAGAAGATAGTATAAAGTTAATGACCCCAAAAAACACTTTAAAATGCTAATTCCAAAACTTATTAAATTCTTATTTAACTATGATTTCCAACTGTAAGACTCCTAAAATCAGAATATTGAACTTGATCACAAAATTCCTACAACAATGGAGGTAGTGAGCTAGTAAGAGCAAGTGACCCATTCCTAAGAAGCAACAAGTCAGAATCATCATTGCTAATGTCAATACAGATTTATCATTTTAGTTAAAGATGCAATGTGTCACTTCTTATGACGAGCTTATCCATAGGGCCCTCAACATTGAGAGATCCCTAATAAAAAACAACAGAAGCATTGGCAAGAGCATGATTAGGGTACAAACCCTAGGCCTCCCTAGAAACATAAACAATAACTATAGTGGATTAGTGAGGTTGCAATACCAGAAAGATTGAGACATTGTAGGTAATAACAAAATCTTGCAATCTAAAGATTGTAGTCAATAACAAGCACGCTATGTAGCTTAGTGACATTTGTAAATGCAATATATGGTAAGAAGAATGACAGTCACTTGAGATGTGACAGTCAAAAATAGGCTGAGCAGTGACAAGATAATAGAGCTCAAACCTTGCATAGTAAAGTGAGATTTTAACAGTGAGTTTCCTTACACCCTTGTTGACCTTAAGGGTTTTTCAAATGTTTTTGGTAGTGTTAGACAAGGCAAATGCAATCAGGGAATGACTGTCCAAATGAAGTAATAGTGGTAATCATAGGTTCAATGTTTCTTCTTAGCCATTAATGTATAATGGAGGTAGTGCATTGCATGTTTGAGCAGTGTTTTGAGACTCATCAAAGATGGGTGAATAGTGAATAATACCTTGTGGACTGTGAAGTAGTGTCAATAAGGTTGAAGAATCTTAAGAACTACAATACCATGAAACAATGAGTCCCCTGTAGTAAGTAGGCAGTCTATAGGGCATAATTTGATTTTATAGAAGGATGCTCATGAAAGGAATCTTCAAGTGATAGTGAGTGAGCTGTTTGAGATTGCAACTGAGGGTGCAATACCTAGTCTTAAAGGAAGTTAGCAAAGCAGTAAATACACAAGAAAATTGAATCGTACACAACAAACAATTCACAATGTTATCTTCCATAATGCCTTGAATTTGAAGACAAAAATCTCATTGTATCTTCATAATGAAAGTGGTGACCTTAATGGTCAATTACTGGTGACCATGATTTTAAAACATGCTATTGTGCTTATGGAGGCAACATTTTAAGCAAGGAAGTGAGTGGTGGTTTGGAACAATGGCAGGTATGAAGGACTTGCTTTATATGCATACTATGCAGTCTAGCTTAAGACAACGTTCTTAGAAGAGATTGAAGGTGGATTATGGAACTCAAGGGTTACCATGAAAAGGATTAAAGTAAAGACTGAGATCTATTTAAAAGCCACGGTCATGAAGATATTAAAGATGTCACATGCAAACCCTAGTAGCTGGAGTAATGAATACAATGCCAAAGAGGATAGTGTGTTGGGGCAGATTTAGGAGATCTCCACATTATCTAATTATATAGGAATACATCATTTATTTATTTTAATTAAAATAAATCATTATAAACCCCTATATAGTGTACATTGATACTCAAAGCCTCCGGAAGGAATTTGAGATTATGCAAATATATGTCAAGTAACATTCATAAGGTTTATAAAATCTTGATCACTCTTTAGAATAGCCCATTAAAATTACAGTTTTAAATGCACTACATAATTGATATAACACAAAACACTCGGTGATATCAACCGTGAGTTATAATTTTATTGTAGCAAGAGGTAATCACTCTTTGATCATGCTATAATTACATCCTAACCTGTTAAACTTGAGACAACCTGAATGCACCCAATGATGATTGACACCTACATTATACAACCTGAATTAACTACATTATATGAGTGCCTCCATTTCTATCACAACATAGCCACATTAATATTGGGCCATACATGAATGCATCTTGTATTTGTTAGAGCACAATTGTGCCACATGACCAATAGAGTTATGAATCACATAATTACAGTCATAAGAATCTGTTCCTTGGTTGTGATCTTATGGTGATTCCACACAACAAAATTTGGACATGAAATTCTCAAAAACCTTAACCTCTAAAAATGAAATATGATGAGATGTTGCTTTAAAATATGATTTTCAAACCTAGAACTACAAATCTGACTTCACAACTGAATTCTATAAAAAGACAATGACTACCCTCAACCTGGCAATATCTTCTTGAATTTTTTCTAATTTTTCCCAAGAAAATTGTCCTTAGTTCTCCACAAACTGTCTCAAGTAGAGCAAAACATTGTCGCAATAAATCAGGCATGAACTCACTTTTTTTTATGTCAGCCACAATTTGATTTTTTTTAATTTTTCATGTTTGTCAAAAATTCGACGAAAATGATAGCCGACATTTCGACGAACCCTAGGTTCGTCAAAATTTTGACAAACGTCGGGGATAAACTTTCAAAAAATTGGAAATTACACATCAAATTTTACAAGCACCTGACGAACATCGAATTTTACATATTTCGTTGGACAGTTTCATCAGATTTTGCAATCAAATGTATTAGTGACACTTTGGATAAATTAAACGATGTTTCGCCATCCACTAACATGTCCTATGATGTATCCTTCCTACAATGGGAATTATCTAATGGAAATCGTTTCATTTTTTATCCTTACAAACACATTTCCTTTTGGTTAGCGATATTGGAGAACATTAGCTTGTTTGTTTACTTTATCTTTGTCTTTTGACTTATCTCTTTTTGCTCATTCCAATGACCTCTCGATGATGTCCAAACAAAAGGATTTAGAAATATAGGAATGGGGCAACGATCATTATCTTTTTATCTATTACGCTTGTTGGATGTTCTTGTAATATAACCTCAGTCATGCATACTTTATTTGAGCATAGGGAGGGTGTTTTAGGTGTCTTGTTGACCACATAGGAAGGCTTTCTTTTCTATGTTTTGGTCTGAGATGTTTGAAATATCTAAAATACATCTTAAATGAGGTTTCGTATGCCAGGTGTGAATATGAGTACTCCTATCTAATTGTCAAGTCAAAGTCCATCACACTAAGTGCAACACCATCCTGGTTCTTTATACCTTGATGCATCGTGCTTATGTGTGTTATCAAACATAAGGTAAGTGGCCCTTTTAAAGTCCCAATTATTGATAAGCAAATCATCCATCTTTCATCATCATCGTCTCGTGTCTTGTTGGAATCTCTCGCTTTCTTCTATATCCTTTTCCCGGCTAACATCATGCTAGGATCAGTTAATCATCATCAGCAATGCATCCATCTTGCATCTGCAAATTGTCATCATGTTGCATATCATTCACATGTATTGCATTTTCATCATTGCATAATATAGATCTGTTAGTCTAAGCATCTCATAAACCATACACTTGCATAAAACATCCATTGCATAACCATATAGGCATCATCCATCTCACACACAGTATATCATCATTTTAAGTTGTTTAGGATAATATAGATTGGTTATTCTAAGCATCTTGAAACCATCTCATTTGCATCATCATCATAACCATCCATCCATCCATCTTGAACCTCTTTATCGCGAGATCGACCCTCAAATCGAATTTTTTCGCTCGATCTCTCGAGGGGGCAATGTACCAGTATACTTCTTTATGTTGGGGCATCCGAAAAGATTAAAAAAATTTTGAATTTTGATCACAGTAAGTTTATTCTTTTAACCAATGCAGCAAGTACATTGCTCCAAAGAGGGGCAAAATGTAGACATGAAAAATATCCTGATCAACTAACTTCAATTCTTCTTTAATCACCCCCTGCTAACCATTTAATTAATTCATCTTAATTCCTCTATTAGTCAAATAAATCAAATTTATTTGATTAAATCATTATCCTCTTTTGATTAAATAAATCATTTTATTTATTTAATCCTAAAGTCCGCCTTTAATTAAATAAATCAATCTTATTTAATTAACTTCTAAAGTCCCTCATTTAATTAATTAAATCAAACTTATTTAATTAAATCACTAACATCATCTTCTTTGATTAAATAAATCAAATCTTTATTTAATTAAATCTAAAAATCATTCTCCTCTCAACTTTGATTTATTTAAATCCTAAAATCTAAGTCAAAATTGTCAAATCACCTAACCTCCTCTTATTTAATCAAATCATGATTAAATCTAATCTTAATCCATGTCACATCCTCTAGCTTTTCCCACTTGCACGAATAAATCAATTTAATTAATTTATTAAATCTTCATTTTCTCTCAACTTGATATCTTTGAGGGAATATTCCTCCAAATTTGAAAATCCCTCCAAATGGGATGAGTCCTTCCAACAAGGCATTTATTTCATCTTACAAGTCCTTTTTCCTTGAGCCAAGTGGTCATAACTCCATTTGAATCTCCCTCCACCTTGTCATTTCACTAATTTCAAATTTCAAATAAAGGTATTTATGGGCACATTCATCAAAATGTGCACATCCTTCATCCATTCATCTCTTGACAAGTGGCATCTTGTCATTGGTTGAAAGTTAGTCCCACATTGCTTCATTTTGGGTATTTCTTCATTTTGTCTTTCTATAAATAAGAGGTTTCTCTCCTCATTTGATCATCCACAACTTGAGTAAACTTATTATACTCAATTTCATCTCCAAGCATAGCAATTCCCATCTATTTTATCAAGTCTTAGCTAGGTTATGCAGGTTTTTCATCATGGAGCTCTATTGAATCTTCAACAAAGTGGATCAATCTTGATCACTCATCAACATTGCATCATAGGAGT